>JANHFK010003266.1:32737-44064 GCA_036250565.1 Sibynophis collaris | reverse complement strand
TCTTGTCCTGCCCTCAGGTGCTTTGGAGAATAGCATGACTCCCTCTTCTTTGTGGCAGCCCCTGAGATATTGGAACATCGCTATCATGTCTCGCCTAGTCCTTCTTTTCATTAAACTAGGCATACCCAGTTCCTGCAACCATTCTTCATATGTTTTAGCCTTTAGTCCCCTACTCATCTTTGTTGCTCTTCTCTGCACTCTTTCTAGAGTTTCCACATACGTCTCTCTATGTGCATACTGTACATAGAGGGGCAATATATATTTTTTAATATGCATATATTTAAATTGTTCATCTCATAAATCAAGATCTTTTGAAACAAAATGTAAGATTTGTTTTAAAAGCTAGAATGTGTTTTTAAAATGTAAATTAATTTGTTTATATGAAATCAATAGTAAATTCAGTATTTATAATTATTATTTAAGGACAAAATACATGTAAGTGAACTGCATTGCAAAACCCAGGTGAAAGAGAGATCTTAATCAGAGGGGAAAATAAATTTAGTTATTTATATTCTGTCATTCAAATAATTTCCCAGGGCAGCTTACAATACAAATCATTATAAAACACAACAGATTAAAAACAGTAGGATCAAAAATCTAAATAGAAAAGTCAAGGAAACCCAGGGGGTTAAACATTATAGATTAAGTCATGAAATTTTAAGCAGAAATGGTTCAGCTATACTAAAATGGCTTCTTCATATGACCCAAGCAAGGCATTTGGAGAAAACAATTTGCAGCACAAGTAGCCTTTTTTTGATATCCTGCCACATGTCAAAACTTTTTTAAAAAATTCATGCACAAATCATGCAAAGAAATACAAAGATTATTTCTCTGCCTCATTGCTGTTTAATCTGATGGGCTATGACAGTATACATGATTTTGATTGCTGGTATCCAAGATATTATTATATCATCTTGGTATCATCATCAAAATCTTTTTGCATTTCACATTCTGAGGTTGTTGTTTTTTTCTAAATCAGAGATGACTAAAGATTCTATTAGCAGCATCCAGCTAGAACTAAGCTTTATGTCTTGTTAAGCCTCACACAGCTGGACAAGATCAAGGAAACAAGAATTTATACTGATTTCAATAATTTATCTTTAATGCTGGGATGCAGTAAAGATAGAATGTTGGAAAATTTCCTGCCCTAATTAGTACTCAGTTAATTAAGGCAGATTCTCCTACAATGATTTGAAATGCTTCAAAGCAATTCATTTCTGCCTAGGCTAAGTAGCCATTTAGTTGATAGATAAGCTGTCAACTGACTTACCCATTTTCTTTTAAAGGTTTGTGTCCACCCTTTCTTCCATTTCATCCTGTCAGGCTCAAGTCCAGAGAGGAGACAGCTAGTTTCAATCAAGTTCAATCCTTTATTTGCTTATACCCAATAGATAGAATCTTGCCAAACTAAAAACTATAATTTTCTAATCTACTAATATATCCTGAGAGATACTAGGGTGTCCCTTCCTCTTTCCCGCTCCTGCCTCCAGCTCAGAACTTTGCAGTCTCTTGATCTAAGTCTCCTTCTGGGAAAGTTCTGATTGTCAAAATCTTCTCCCTCTGCTGCTACAAGTGCACATTCCATTACACTTTTCCAGATTCCCTACAGTCTCTCACAACTAAATCCACTTAATCCAGATGTGCAGGAACTTTTGAATAGTCAGTATTGAAAGTTAGGGTTGCTGCTTAGCTGAAGGAACATTCCGAAAGAGCCCACAAGGGGGTTTCCTCTAGATATGTGCAGTTTAATTCCCAGAATTCCCCTGTTAATTCCCATTAATTGAAACATTAACAGAATCTTGCCGGTCTGAAAGTACATCTTATCCCTGCCCCCTTTATAGTCCAAGAATCAAAGAACAGAATAACAAAATAACAGAATTGGAAGGGACCTTAGAGGTCTTCTAGTCCAACCCTCTGCTGAAGCAGAATACCCTGTACCTCTCCAGACCAATCTCTTCTTAAAAGCCTCCAGTGATGGAACACCCACAACTTCTGAAGGCAAGCCATTCCACTGGTTAATTGTTCTCACTGTTAGGAAATTTTTCCTTAGTTGTAGGTTGCTTCTCTCTTTGATTAGTTTCCATCCTTTGTTTCTTGAAAGTAGGGAGGGTCCTTCCTGAGATATTTGCCACACCCTCATTCCTTCTGCAGGATCAGCTGTCACTTGACTGATCATTGGCTAGTAGAATAGAATAGAGCTGGAAGATAGAATAGAGTCTGTGGCCCTTCCCAATATCATTTCCATTTACCATTACCCCAGCATAGTAGGTGCTGAGAACTCTGGTTATTACTCCACATGTACGTAAGATACCAGACTGGAAAAAATTGGGAGTAGAGAACTATCTTGTTATTTGGAAGCTGTTGAGATAACCATTAAAATATTTTTTTTAGAATAGCTCTCTTCTGTCCATAACCTGCTCAGCAAACAAGCATTTTATAGGTAGTTTCTAAACAGAAAAACAGTGTCTAATGTATTCTTAATTGTGAAAGGTATGATTTTGTTTGGTTTCAAATGGAGTTTAAACTTACAGTACTATTTTCATTTTATTTGTCCTTCTCCTCCTCAATATTTTATATTTCTTTTTATTTATATAAATATAAACAGTTATATAATTCATATTTCTTTAGATTGACAAACCCTTAGGAATATTAATATTTACAACAAAAATTGAACTCACAAGAATAAATAAATAAATAAGCAAATAAAATTGAAGTTTTTGAGGGGGAAAAGAAATAGTATTAAAAACCAGCCATTGTTAAAGGAACATTAAATAAGCATAAAAGCTGAAGCTTGAATGGAAAGAAGTAGGGATTGAAAGGTGACAAAACCATTGTCAAAATACAATGTAGGTTCCTGCAACATTCAAGAGTGAGAAATGAGTGCCAAAAAGTCCATTAATAATATGAATGGGAGAAAGAGATGCAAGGTTTAAACCTTGGAACTGACATATACCCATGGCAAAGTGCCTCAATTCTTCACTAGCTGTTCTTCATTGTTATTAAAGCTTACTCCACATCTGCAATTAAATCAGTTTCTCTGAGCTATTTTTCTTGAATCTTCCACTACTACGTTCATGTATTTGTATTTCTAAAGAAAGAGTAATTGCCATTCCCAAGAATATTGAAACACTAAATATGTATATACTCAGACTTCTGATCAAGATTACATGTTCTCGGATGGATTTTGGCATTCTCTGGTATCCTCCATAATATTTTACTCTTGATAACTAATTGCTATTTAAAGTTCACAAAGCAAAACCAGAGTCAGCTAATTACATTGTGTTTTGATTATCAGCAAAGGCTTGTAAATAGAGTATATGCTTGTATCTGCATGTGTAGGGATGTGGTGGGTTGGGCATTCTGGTTTAAGATTTAAGTCTTAAGTCTTCACCCACAATTGCTACTGTTGCAACCCCTGTTAATTGGTTTCCACAACCACTTTCATTCAAAGGAAATGTTTCTTTTTTGCCGTTTACTCTGAAAGTAAAATCTCCCTGTTTTTATTCTTTTTTAAAATTTCTATAAAATCAGAGTTGCAAGTCATGCTAATTTATTCTCATGGAATATACAAGTACTATTTATTTATTTATTTTTAAATTTATTAAATTTAAATGCTGCCCATATGACTATTCAAAGTGACACTAGGATTATTATAGAATTTCACTGTTTATTTATGTATTGATAGTTTAAAGGACAAATGGGAAAGGAACAAGGAAATTGTGCTTCTTGCCAGCATCAAAGGCTTTATACACATATGCATCTACCTGTGTTTATGCACACATAAACACAGGTAGAAAATAATGATAACTAGGGCATACAAACAGCTCTGATCACTCCATAAAAACAAAAGTACAAAAATACGTTCATCAGTCATTATTTTAGGATTGAGATGGTTGGCTGGGAAGATTATCAGAACAAGTTTTGGAATTTTATTCTCAATCCACTAATGTATGTGAAATTGAAATTGCAGGAGAAACCCAAAAAAGTACAGATTCTCTTTACAGAAGTCCTAAAATGGGAAATATTTCTCCTTTATCATACAGTTTGTGAACTTTGCTATTCATTATGAGGTTCCTTACATGTGCTGAGCTCCTTAAGTAACTGAATGGGGAGATGGAAAGTCTCATATTATGCCTTTTCCAGATTATAGTAACAGAGGTCAACAACACAGAAAGATGTTCAACACAGGGGAAAAAATACCTAGGGAAAGAATCTTTGATATATCACCCACTTTCTAAATGCCTTTATTTTTAACTTATCAAGTGGAGATCAGAAATACTTCCATAATCATGTGAATGCTGAAAATTATCCCAACTCTTTTAAGATTCTGTTAAACCAGTGGCTTGCTATTATTTCTTTATCTCTGGTTCTTAACTATGTCTGCTATAGTTATAAGTCATTGGTTACATTAAAAAGTTATGAATTACTTTTTCTTTTACACTGTATTCCTTCCTTCCTTCCTTCCTTTCCTACAGTATTTTTATCTAAAACTCATTTTCATTTAAGATTCATATATTTTAATACATTAATCACAAGAGGAGTTTATTTCACTGTCTATTAGTTTATATAGTATTAATGATAAAAACCATTTGATTTGTTTCTTAAACTGTACAGGGGGTACAGGTTTATATATTCATAATATTTGACTATTGCCCATTGGAGCTTTTCAATTTTATTTTTAATTTTGCCTCTGTATTTTATCATGCTTTCCTAGCTTGCTGCAGCTTTAATATAGTCCAGATATGGCATGTGTGTATATCATATGTACCTTTTTTCTTGCTCACTATTTTAAAAAAAATATTAATACTATCTAATGGCATTACCCTTTATAATATTGAATGTGAAAAGGTTGGTTGGGATCTCCAGTCACGCATAAACAAATGCTAAGTTTAAAGTGATGGGAACTGAGACTGTTTTTTTCACCAGAGACTTATATTTCCTCTAAACAGCTTTTATAGAACATTTGGGTAAGGGAGCAAGTAGCAAGTAGATAATTCTAGATATTCAAAAGATGTTACAGTTTTAATTAGTTTTTAAATCTGATTGTCAGAGACCAAATATCAGTTGAGGCAGTAATAGAGGTAGAGTCATTTAGAGTTGTGCTGCATACAAGTTTAAAACATTTTTTTCTTATTGTTTGCATCATCAAAGTTTAACACTGAGTATATACAATTTAATCTCTTTTACCCCTCAGAACAAATACATAATTAGCAGTATCTACTGTGAGAGAAACTTCTGAAAGTACCCTGTTTTCCTCCAAAATAAGACATCTCCTGATAATAAGCCCAATCGGGCTTTCGAGTGCATGGCAATAAGGCCAAGCACTTATTTCAGGGTTCAAAACAATATAAGACAGGGTCTTATTTTTGGGGAAACACGGTAATGCCTATCTTTTGCAGATGAGGTTGTTGAAAAATACCCCAGATACAATATCTTTGCATAAAGATTTCACCATCCTTGTACCCTGGACTAAAATAAATAGTGCCCAATTTTTTTTTTCCTTAGGAATAAAAGCATTACAAAAGTAGACTCTAAAAGACTAAGGAATCATTTATTTTTACAGGCATTTAAATGTTGTTTGAGGAGATGGTGGGAGAGTAGGGACTAAAGTTTGGCCAGGGAACAAATAGTAAATGGCAAGATAACATACCGTCAATGGCTGCAATTTTGCCATTGCAGAGAAAAGAGGATAGGTTGGTGATGAATCTCCATTCCTTTTGGAATGCTGTACAGGAATCTCACAGAGCAGAATCTCAATCTGCTGCTAATATGCTTACTGTAGAATTTTGATAGCCAGGACAAGTAGCAATACTGTTAACATACTATCCACACCACTGCACTCCAGTTTTTGAAGAAACTATAATGGTATCTGGTATCTGAAATGTCCATGCTAAAGCTGCTATAACCGGGAGTGGCCCAGGGATGAGCTTCGGTGGAATCCCAGCAAGACAGAGTTATTGGCTGTTGATGAAACACCTTGGTTAATTGATGGTCTGAGTAAACAATTTAAAGGGAGATTCCCTTACTCTGAAGCACTATAACTTCTGACCTCATGGGTTCCTTTGGAAGACCAAAAGGAAAGAGGGTTGCAGTTTAGGTTGTGTGTCAGTTTCAGCCCTAAACAGATATTGGTGATTTATACCCCCATTACTACCCATTTGAATTACTGTACACTCTATATCCATGATGCCGAACTTATGGCACGCATGCCACAGGTGGCACATGGAGCCCTATCAGTGGGCACATGAGCATTGGCCCAGCTCAGCTGCAGCGTGCATATGTGCACTGGCCTCCTAATTTTCGGGCCTTCCGGGCCCACTGAAAGTCAGCAAATGGGCAGTTTCCAGCCTCCGAAGAGCTTTTGGGTGGGGTGGGAAAGCCCATTTTCGCCCTTCCCAGACTCCTAGAAAGCATCTGGAGCCTAGGCGAAAAATGGGTCTACTGGGCCCACCGTGCCATTGCCTGCCAAAAGTGGGGGGAGTGCGGGGGCATCACATGCACATGCACGGGGGGTAAGGCACATTGAATTATGGGTGTGGGCACACACGCATGCGACCTCTCTCGCACTCCCCCCACTTTTGGCACACAACGGCAAAAAGGTTAGCCATCGCTGCTGTATATGAGGGTATCTTTGAAGATAATCAGGAAACTACATCTGATTTAAGCAATAATAGCTGGTAAGAGCCACTATAAAATCAATTTGGGGACTGTCTAAATCTAATTCAAAATGTTGTTTTTCACCAATAAGACCTTCTGTTGATTGGCTTTGATATCATCTTTAGGTGGATACTTCCCACCTTCTTAGAGTAGAGTCTTCCTGTGTTCAAGCAAGGCGTAAACGTTTAGAGTTCCATTCCCCCCAAGCCATCAAAGAGACATTGACTTTAAGGGAATCTTTGTCATGGAGAACTTAGCAATGGAAGGTGTGCAAGGCATATTTCTTATCTGCTTTTTACAGATCTGTAAAAATCACAAATGGAAGAAGTGTCACAATGAAATGGAAATCATCCCATTCCATGGCATTCCATGCATTGAAAAAGGACTAGTTTTCTGCCTCCGTTGTTTCCATGTGAACCTAGTCAGCAGTGCTTTTCCATACTGTATGGCATCTCTTCCACACAGTAAAATGTTAAAGCAAAGCAAATGGAAAAGTTGGAGGCTCATTGTGAGCAATTTTGCCTTAAGTGGTTATGGTACTAAGATAGGAAATAGGGAGATAATCTTGGCAACTGTTTTCCAAGTTCATAAAAAAAAAATTCCCTGCTTCAAAGCTTAGGGGTGTGAACAGGAAAATTAGGTTACAACCTACTTCAGCCTTTTCCCTTCCTTACATTAAAACCATGTTGGGATCACCATTATGGCAGATGATCAAACATTTCCTTGGGCAAGGATAAGTTCCTACATCCTTAAAGAACACAATAGTAAGATTTTACTAAAAAGGACTCCGGTGGACTCAGAAGATTATTCTAAATATAAGTCAGTTCATTCAACATAAGCATTTGTAACTCTGTTTTGTTCAGATGATAATGTTGCTTCTGAAGTTCAACAATAGTTGGAGGTTTGGGAAGAATTAATTATGGATTCTAAGTCATTAACCATTTTTTATCACAAGAAGTTGGAAAAAAAAGATGGAATTAAAATTAGGTATTTACATGACCTGGAATAATGAGTTTGAATAGCCTTTCCTGGATATTCAAAGGGAAGAAATGCTTTGAATAATGTGAAATTAATTTCCTGTGATCTTAAAATAAGGTTAATAGTAAAGTTAATGCTACAATGTTTATATTACGTGATTGTTTATATGTGTCAGAATTTGAATTAGGGTGCTGCTTTGTATTTATGCTTTGCTCTGTTATATTGAGAAGGGGCAAAGAAGAAAACCTTTCAGTAATTTGTAGATTTGTGAATAAAGATTTTTTTATACATGTAAAAATATTATTTTATAAATAAAGTATTTTTTATAAATAATTTTCCATTGTTTTATTCTTCATTATTATTGATATTGGATTACATTCTATAATTAATGTGTTATACTTTTACATAGTTATTAGTCAGACATAAAATAAACAGTTAAAATGCAAGTGTATTCCCAAAGAGTACAGACTTCCTTAATATGAAGAGAAGATTTCAACTATCACAAAAGGTTACAAAAGTAGACAGTTTCAATTAGACCCTAATTATTAACTGGTTTTATTGCACTTCAAATATAGAGGAAAATATTGGGTTTTCCCTCTTAAATTTGATGATCAATATTATTGAAGTGTTACTTTCATGTTAGTTGATAATGAGAATGTTCTTTTTCCTTATCCCTTCCTTAACAAAACCAAGATAGACTTCTTAAATTAGCCAATTACATCTAGTTTTATTGATGCAGGGACTATATTTCAACATAATTGGGGAACAGTGCCCCAGATGACTTTCCCAACATTTCACTAGCACAATATATGTTTGTTAAAGTGGTGTGACAAATACAGTATCAAGAGCATATGCAATTAGCAGAGAGACAGATAAATAAACGAACAGAATTTTTATCCCCAACCTAGGAAAGGCTTTGCAGAAAACAGTTAGCAAACACTTTTATTACATTTTACTCTAATCTAAAAAGAAATGCTGATAATTGTTGTGCATTGAAATGGAACAACAGAATATGTAAAATAAAAAGGTAAAGTTTTTTTTAAAAAGACCCTTTGTACCCACTGAATGAAAGAAAATGGAAGAACTGGAGCCAAACAGCTTCTGCTTCAGAATGGGTTTGAAAACAACCATGTATTGTGGTAAGTACAAGTAAATCCCTAGTATTTATTTACCTAACTGAGAGGTCTTGGGGATTCTGTGTGCTGCCTTTTCTTGTTCACATGAGCCAAATGATAGTGAGCTTACTGAAGCTACTCAGTTGTGCAAAGCATTCTGCTCATGTTCATAGTATTACCACCACCCCCTATAGCTCAAGTCAGAAGACAAGAATTGGGGGGGAAGGATCTGGGACATCATGGATATGATTCTAAAATATATTGGCTTCTTACATCCTGGATCAGTACAACATTCAGTAGGAATTGTAAGTATTTCAACCCAAACAACAAACACTGTTGGAGAAGACTTGGAATTAGCTGATCCAGAACAGCCAATCTTACTGTAGTACCTGCTGTGTGTTAAATGGTTTTTGCACTCCCTCAGGCAATTAATTTTGGACTAAACAAATTGGCTTCCCTCCCTCCACTCCATGTCCATTAACAGACTATTCAATTGCAAGCTTGGAAAAAGAAAGGCTGAGCTGTTTTCGTGCATCAATTCAATGCACCAGCTCTGTCCACACACTTCAAAGAATCAAAACGTTGAAATGGCTGCTAAATGTCTCTAATCTTATCTATTTTTATACTGCTGACCCACCTCACATTAATTTAGTAAGAAAATGTGGAGCCCTTCTCCAGACCCAAAGCAAAACAAAACCAAAAATGCCCTTACTGGGCACAAAATGCTGAAATGAATACTCCAAATTGAAGTTCTTTAGTCATTCAAGTGGAATTAACTGCCAATAGCACTGGAACTTAATGAAACATTTTAAAAGGCTTGCAAGAGAAAACAAATAAGATACAGACCTGTCAGGAAAAAAATCTATCCTTGCCCAATGAATGTCTGTGGCAGGGATTTAAAAGAATTTCCTCATGATCTCACAGTAAGCCACCAATGGTTCCAAATATGGCTCAAAATGATCCATTTACTCAGGGGGTGGGATTCAAATAATTTAACAACTGGTTCTCTGCCCTAATGACCAGCTTGGTAGGTGTAGCTCGATGGTCATGTGACTGTGTGGGTGTGGCCAACTCAACATCACTCACATTGATGGGTGCTTCGCCTTAGCTGTTACAATGTAATAAGGATTAACCAGAGAGGCAGTTTCTGTAAGCAGGGCAATAAAGATTAGGCTAGAAACAACACCAGAATGTTTCCTTCCTGCCTTTCTTACAGGATTAACCCTGTAAAGTGGAAAAAGCAAAATAAGATTTCTTCCAACAACCGGTTCTCCGAACTGCTTAGAAAGTTAACAACTGGTTCTCCCGAATAGGTGCAAACTGGCTGAATCCCAGCACTGCATTTACTTCACATTCTCCTCAGGGAGAAAAATCATAGTTGTTGTAGATTAGGAATTACACTCTTCAAATGTATAAGGAGAAACTGGGTCTCATCTACAAAGCAAATATACTAACAATGCCTTGGTGTTTAAAATACAGAAGCTACTTCTCCATTGTCTCTGAAATATTCCAAAAACATGTTGCCGTGGAGTCTTACCTTCACTAATATAATACATAGAGTTTTAGATCTGACATCTGATTGCTATAAGAGTCACTTTTTTCATCTAACAATGTATGGCTACACTGATTTATTTTTTCTAATATACAACTATGATTATAGATGAAACTACTGTGATAATGACAGCTCCATAAACAAATACCTAGGTATTATTTTAAAAATCAACAGAACACAGTTAAAAATTGGATTAGGGTTGAGGTACAAAGAAGAATAGATATAAATCTGACTTCCTTTATTTCTATAGCTTTGAAGAAGAGCACTCAAAGGAATCTGAAGAGAACTTTATTCAAGAATTATAAGGACTAAGTGATTCATGGAGGAACTTTCTCTGGATTTGTATTTTTTTGTTGTTGAGAATTGCATGTGAAAATTAGAGGAAGTTTGAGGAAATGCAGAATCTGAAGACTAATTCTTAGAGTATATAAAGCTTTGAAGGGGTGCTTTATTTCAATGGTACGTTGAAAAAAACATACCTTCAGAATTGCTTTGAGATCACTCCCCTTTAAAAAAAATGGAAGTAAAGTGTCATTTCAAATTTTAAAATCTCAGCATTATTTTTATATGTTTCTTTTTTTTATCATTTGTGAGATTGGCCTATCTCCCAAAGACAAAGAGTGGAGGCAAGAGAAGGGCTGATATCCATCCCCACAGTACTATATTGCCAGGAAGTAACATACAGAAAATTTCATCATTTCATTTTTATCATTTTTTTTCTGTTCAGAAAGTCACCCACTTCCCTCACACACTTAGGGTGAGGCAAGAGAATAGCAATAGTACTTAGACTTACGTACTGCTCCATAGTGCTTTACAGCATTCTCTGAGTGGTTTACAGTGTCAGCCTATTGCCCCCAACAATCTAGGACCTTGTTTTACTGACTTCAGAAGGATGGAAGGTTGAGTCAACCTTGAGCTGTTCAGGATTGAACTTCTGGCTGTGTAGCCCATTAAAAGAGCCTTGGTAGTACAGTGGTCTAAAGCACCCTGTTATTAACACCAGCTGCCTGCAATTACTGCAGGTT
>JANHFK010003265.1:426799-438690 GCA_036250565.1 Sibynophis collaris | reverse complement strand
GGTGTAGGGTTTCCTGCCTAAGCAGGGGGTTGGACTAGAAGACCTCCAAGGTCCCTTCCAACTCTGTTATTTTATTTATTTATTCAAACAATTTAACAACCGGTTCTCTGGGTAGGCGCGGCTGGGTGGTCATGTGACTGTGTGGGCGTGGCCAACTCTATGTCAGTCGCAGGGGTGGTGCCTGTATGAGCTAGACAGGGTTGGGGAGGGAATCTAGGGGTCTCTGGTGGGTGGGGTGGGAGGAAAGAAAGAAAGATCCAACCTCTGTTTATGTGAGTGTGAGTGAGTGTGTGAGTGAGTGAGTGAGTGTGTGTGTATGCGTGTGTGAAATGTCCCATACCTGTCTACCTGTTACTGTTTCTCTTTCAGAGAATCCAAATATCAGAGATATTTTTGTGCTTCTATAACTTTGGGGATTTAGAATAATGTTGGCCATTCCCGAGCACTGTAGCTTTCAAGCTTCTGGAATTACGATTTCCTTCTAGCAGAAGCGGATTCAAAAGCGTAGATGTATTTTGCAAACAAAATTTATTCAACTGCTGGTTGGATTCATTATTTATCTCATTTCATTTCCATTACACCGCAATCCGTTTTACATTTGGCACTGTGAACTCGAACCTTAACACAGTACTTCTACATTTACCTAGGAAGCCGTTCACATGAGGCAATATCCCCCCAAAAGTTTTCAGAAAGATCCAGAACTCAGTGAATCTACCCATCCCACTCCTCCACTTGTGCAGGAATCTAAATTAAAGCATCCAAGACAGAAGCCTATTTGAAAACATCCAAAGAAGGTAAGCTTACCATTACCCAGAACTTTTTTAAAATTTCTTTTAACTTTCAGTCAGGATCTGCCTTCCATGATTTCTCATTGCCTTTCTCTGAAAATGTGTCAGTTTCTCTGGACGCTTCTTAAAAGTGTGATGCCCAGAAATAGTATGTAGACTTCAGGGAGAAAGGTATTAGATTTCCAAAGTATGATCTCAGCCATGCCACTACTTCTATAAGTAACCTTAGCCTCAAATTTATTTATTTATTTTTATTAATTAATTTTTGTCAACAAGTGCAAGGAAACAGTAACAGTATAAACGTAAGCATGGACACATGAAAAATGGTATAAATAAATGGATATAAATAAGTAAAACATAAACACATAAAATGAGTACATATAAGTGGTGACAGTAGGCCAGGGATGGTAGGCACGCTGGTGTACTTATGCATGTCCCCTTAGGGACTTCTTAAGAAATGAAGTGTGTTACAGTAGTCTAATCTGAATATTGACTCAGCCTTCCATCCTTCCGACATTGGTAAAATGAGGACCCAGATTGTTGGAAGCAATATTCAAATAATATTACTACATTGGAAACCACTCAGAGAGTGCTGTAAAGCACTATGGGGTGATATAAGCCTAAATGCTATTGCTGTTGCTATGAGTTACATTGAGCTGGGCCTCCCAGTCCAGGTATGGGAGATTAGGATATTCCTAATGAGAGATGTTTTATTCTAAATGGCCACCATATTTCTCAATTTTTAGCTTCCGAATCTATTGGGAAATACATTTGTATTTGTTTTTTTATTTTCCATTTCATCAGGGTTGAAAGTTATGTGATTTAAATAGTCCAATCCTCTAAGTATTAATGATGGTCTATATAGACTAGGAAGACTAGGAGTTTTAAAATTTAACATAATTTGTCTATTGTTATTTGGATGCAAGGATTTTCCCTATAAAATAATAGATTTATAGACTAGATAAGTTTCCAGATGCATAAAATGTTAATTTTCCATTCATTGAGAAAATAACTTATCTGTCCAGAATTAAAAGGAGGGGCAAAGTTAAAGCTATTATTAAGCAATTTATTAGTCCAATTGAGATAGCACCACCCTTTATACACTAGTAGCCACTGGTTATGATGCTATTTGTTCAATTGTGTCTGATTCTTGGCAATTCTATAGACCTTGTCTGGTTGTAGTCACTAAGTCTTATCTACTTTTTTCCTTATTTGGAAAAACTTGAATCTCTATGGAACTGAAATGCACTTCAACATTTCAGTTCATTTGAGTGCCTTATTACAATATTTAACAGATATCATTTTACATAATTTAGAATTTTATGGGGAAAAAGCATGGATTTGTCAGAAAAAAAGAACAGCAATTGGAAGACAAAGCAGAAAATGAAGAGAAAGAATAAAGGTGATGAAAGCTTAAATGTAGAGAAGAAAAGACATTAGAAAAGGAAAAAAATAAATAAATGAAAGTACTGTGAAGAAGAAAGCAATTCTGGCCTTCCTGAGCTATTAAAACATTAAAAAAAACATTTAAAATCCATGTGGCATTCAAAATATGTCTGTTAGCTCCTATGGATTTCCTTGAATATCATCATCATCATAATTATGTCACAAAGCAATTTCATTTCATCTACTACCCAAGTTTGTTGTTCATTCTGGAACTAGATGGTTGATTTGTGTGTGAATAAATAGTGTTTGCTAAATAAAACAAAATTGAAAAGATAATCTTGTAAGGAGCAGCAAATAAGAATGAGTTCCTTTCAACTGGTTCACCTCATTTCATATCCCTCCATATTTGGTATGCTTAATTTCTTGCAACAAATTTTCAGTTGTGCTTGGTATTCATTGTTAGTCATTGTTATTCTTTTTCCTGTACATTTCTGCAAGTATGTGCTAGCTATGTTTACCCCCCACACTTATGGGGAAGGGATAAATGGTGGACCTGGATATCTGAGAGTTAAAGGATAAATTACTCATCCTCATAATCAATTTGAAAAAACAGTTGGCAAGAGAAAGTATAGACTCTACACTGAGTACCTTCTTTGATGCATTAATTCCATTTCCTGACAGGAGTGACTGGAATATGAATTTGGCTATGACTAGGAAACAAATCTTAGATTCATGGTGGGTGGCTTACTGAGAATTGTATTTATCATGTGATGGAAGTGAAAAGTACAAACTTTATATTGACAGATATTAAGAAAAAAACCAAAATATACTGTAATACCGATTCTTAACATCTTTAAGTATACTATGGTGGAATTATATGTAGAATGTTATATGATGATGATGTTATCCATTCAGTCATGTCTCACTCTTGGCGTTTCTAAGGGGCAAGACTCTGCATCTCTTCCAATCTTGCACTACTTCTTTGAGTTTTTCTAAAGCATGGTAGGAAAGGAGCAGAAAGTTGGACAATCATAAATTAAACAAGAGAGAACTGTTTTATTTAAAGGTATAAGATTTATTTAAATGACTTTGGGCCAGTCACTGTCTCTCAGCCCAACTCACCTCAAAAGGTTGTTGTTGTAAGGAAATTAAAAGGAGAAAGAAATATTGAATATGGTCACTGCCTTGAGTTTTAGAATTTATAGAAATGATAAACGAGGGATATAAATTAAACAGATAAATAATGTATAAAAGCTAGAAAATATATTTAGTCTTAAATATATATACATAATACATAATACATAAAGTCTTAAAGGTATACAGTGAAGGAATAGACCTATTCCTTCATATTTCTGACAATAATTGAAAAGAAATCTCAAGGAAATTAACTGGACATATGTTCAGAACAGACAGGCAAAAAGAAATACTGTTTAGTAGCAGTCAACTTTTTTTTAAAGGAACAAAGATATTTATGGAAGAAGTATGTATCAATGTATATGATTCATGACAGCTAATGAAATTTCCATAAACACTTCTAAATATTGGATACTGACTACCAATGAAGTTATTGCTTCATTCTATTCTGGAACTGTCTCTGGAAGCCTAAGTATAGCTATTGAAGGAAACAGTACACTAACTTTTCAGTCTGTTCAAGTGGAGTTCTTTTTGTCTTTTAATGCAGTTTCTTTAGCAACATTAGCTGTTTAATTAGGAATTAATAAAAAAAATATTGAATATGTACATGACCCATTTTCATTCTGTGGTGAAGAATTAGAAATTTGTTAAACTACAGGGTAGACAAAGCCATGTCACAGTTTTATTTTAAAGACACACAGTACCAACTTTATTTTATATAAATGCAGGAAAAAATGTATAGCAAGGAACAATCATGTTTGTTAGATTTCATCATTGCCTGATGCTCCCTAAAGATACACAATTTACCTGCTTATATTTTGGGTGTTCCTTTGTGTCTTTTCTTATGTGGTTTCCCAATGTGTGTGGGTTTAAAACCACTATTCATATTCTTCACCCTCACTATTGATCACTGAGGATTCAAACGTATCTTTCTTCATCACACACAGTGTGTGAAGGCTGATCTTGCTTTTTAATTTTAATTATAAAAATATGCAGTGAACTGATTAAAAAAGAGCCATTTCAAATAAGCTTTTGAAGGAAGATAATGTCCCTCCAAATAAGCACTTTAAGGTATTAGTTCTTTCCCTCAGTTTTTTTTAAAGATAGGGAACTACCATTAGTGCTAATAGATTTCAGTATTATAATAATAATAAAAAACAGGAGTCTACTGGGCAGTATACATTAAGTGGACTTTGAAATGCATTAGACTTGTTTCCTGTTAAAACATAAAGAACAAAAAAAAATGCAGACCTCAGATCAAATCCATGTTTAAACATGCCAACAACCTTAGTTGTCATTAGTATGAGCTATCCATCAAATCTTAGCAACAAAAAAAAAACTAGTTACCTTTAGTTCTATGGCTTCTTTTCATGTTTCAATTTCATTATGAAAATGTCTGAATAAATATTCAGTTCTAGGAAGTCACTCCACTTTTCTAATATATATGCCTCTGGTGTGTACAGATAATCCTCAACAATTGAGCTCAAAATTTATACTATTAAATGAGAAATATGTTGAGTTTTGCCTCATTTTATGACTTTCCTTGCCACATTTGTTAAATGAATCACTGCCATTGTTAAATTAGAAACAGGGTTGTTAAGTGAATCTGGTTTCCCCTTTGAGTTCGCTTGTCAGAAGGTTGAAAAAGTGGACACTGCAACCCCCCAAAATATGAGTCAGTTGTCAAGCATCTAAATGTAAATCACATGACCATAGGAATGCTACAACGGTCATAAGTGTGAAAAATGGTCACAAGTCATTTTTTTCAGTGCTGTTGTAACTTTTAACAGTCACTAAATGAACCATTGTAATTCGAGGACTACATGTAGTTTGTTCCATGAGTTATCAATTGATTTATTTCCAAAGGAAACAAAATGCCTTGGGGCTAATAATTATGTTACAATCCAATGTGTCCATTGTATCACCTCACAATCCTATTTCTAATCTTTTGTTCTTGTGCCCTCAGAACAAGCCTCAGATTGCCCAAGAACTGTATAATGTTAGGAAGACTTTTATTCTTTCTTGTGTGGGAACTGCTATACTATTGAGTGGTGCTTTAAATCTGTTTCTAAAAACTAAAGAAATGGGAAGCAGAAAGATATCAAAATGCACATTTCTATAAAGAGAAAGAGTAATTTTTTATGAATGTGTCCCTTTTTGCTTGTTGTTTCATATTAGCAGAAAAGGCCATTAGCATTAAATTTCACTGACATTTCCTAATTACCTCAGAACAGCCACTACCCATGTGACTCCTAGGTTCAGCTTGCGATAGTAGGTCTAGGATAAAATGGAGTTAGGTAACATGGTTCAGCCTATTATGGGAACCCAATAATTATCTTAACATGCTCTGTGAATTAAGCAATTATATGATTTATTTGTCCGGGTCCATGCACAGAAATGTTGGGTGTAGATTGTAGCATGTTTCATTGAATCTGACTTCAGAGATTGTGATATCATAGTAATCTAACATCACATTTAAGAAGGGGATTTAAAGCAAATTTCACAGTTGAGTTACTAGGCTTGGTCTTCAACAATAATTTATCATTAGAGGGGAAATGCATTTTAACTGGAATTCCAAATTTCCATGCTTCTTCCTATCAGGAATTGTGCTAGATTTTTTTTAAACAAATCAATTCACTGTGAATACATTGGATGAACCTGAACATATCTTACTAACAAAGCAGTCAAGTAATGATTGATTCAATCCAGGACAACCTCTGTCTCCTTAAGTATGCTTTAGTGTCCATGCTTCTGTGACAGCAGTAATTATATCAAGCTCTTTCACAGGGCAGGTTAGTCAGGTTATTTTGATCATAGAATCTTGCATAATAGTTTCAAGCCTTCAGAGATATTATTTAAACCATTATTATAGTGAAAGCTGAGGTCAATGGTTTTCTTTTTGCTTTATCTGAATCTTGAAATCTAAAGGAGAAACATTTCTTTCCCTCCCTTTCATGACTTTTTTTAAAAAAAATGCTCAATAGGTTGAGGTTTGTTGCATGAGTACAAAAAAAACCCTTTCTTTTGTTATTTGTATACGGCTTGCAATAAGACTTCAGACTGATGGGAATTTTACAAGGTGATAACCCAAGAAAATTCAAAAGGGAGAAATCTTTTGTTGCAAGAGTGCTAGAGGCTGGTGGTGACTTTTGAGGTAGTGTAAAAGTTTGTGATTACTAGTATTGGATGCCTTACCTAACAAAAAGACTTGGAAGTTCAAATTGATCGCAAAAGTTCTTCCTCCTCTCTGAACTCCTGAATAACCTTTATTTGTTTTGGCTCTATTTATCGAATCAAATTGTGGACTACTGCATGGAGAAACTGAATGAAGCCTCCGCATTTGTGACCACATATGTCCAAAGAAGGTTGCCAAGGCCAAGTCTGAAAAGAACTAGGGCAAGATTGCTCTGCTGGCCCTTTTCTCTGTTAATGGACCTTGGCAGGTTTTCTTGGAAGAAGCTGCACCAACAGAGCATGGTCTGGCTATAGGGTGCCATTGCCAAGTCCTCTAGACTGATGCTGAATGTGTCAGAGCCATTGTAGTAAATCATACTAGAAACGTGCTCCAGTACTACTCAGTGTGCATCATTTTTCAATGATGGAACATATTTGTCTCCTCAAGAAGGAAAACAAAGGAATGTATGATTCTGTAATTCAACCCTAAATTGTCTTCATGTTTATTCCTTTGCTTAGCATTGACTCTTAGTACACAAACCACCTATTCCTATGTTTGCATTAGTTTTTTTTCCCATTTTGCTATACGTTCTTCTCAATGTTATCTCATCTTAGTCAAAATTAGCAGTATTTGTAGCAGTATCTACATGAGCCATGGTGGCATAGTGGTTAGAATGCAGTACTACAGATTACTACTGCTGACTGCCGGCTGCCTGCGATTTAGCAGTTCAAATCTCACCAGGCTCAAGGTTGACTCAGCCTTCCATCCTTCCGAGGTAGGTAAAATGAGGACCCAAATTGTTGGGGAAAATATGCTGACTCTGTAAACCGCTTAGAGAGGGATGTAAAAGCACTATGAAGTGGTATATAAGTCTAAGTGCTATTGCTATCTATCTCTGTCTACAAACATTTATAAAACATTTTTGTTTTGTTTTATTTTTATTTTTTTTGTATTGCACTTGGTGGCAGTACCCTAATAAATGTCCTCTCCTTTTTGTGCATGTTTCCAAAATATACCTGAAAGCCAGTATAATACAGTGGACAAGGAGCTGAATAGCAAGGAGCAAGGAGACTCAGATTCAGCTCCATCCTCAGTCAAAGAAGCACAGTCTGACTTTGGGTCACTATACCACTTACCTCACAGAGTTGTTGATTTTAGAATGAATGTCAGTATCTAAAAATTCCAAGTACAGAGTTTTCCTGAAACACTTTTTACAGTTCTTTTTCTAGCCAACAACATTGGAGGTCAACAGGTTCTTTTTGCTGCTGACATCTAAGCATGTTTGACGCTACCTTGGCTGTTTTTGACAATCTTGAGAGAGCATTTCAGTGTAATAAATAATAACACATGGCAAGGAACCATCTTACAATCCCTCACTTGGGTCCTGTCAAATCCATCCATCCTATGCTCAGTAACAGGGAATCCTTATGCTGTGCTTACTAGAGCTTTCTACTGGCATCCTTTTCATCAAGCCTGTTACGTTTCCACTCATGCATTCAGGACAAGATACAAATGCTTTTTTCCCCCTTTGTTGACACAAAAGAGAACTCGAAAAGAATTAATTTTCTTTAAAAAGAGCTGTTCTTACTATTGACAAACTGGCATAAAGAAATGAATTCTATATCAGATGGGCAAAGAGAAGGGAAAATGGGAAAATAACACATGAATTCTGAAATACTGAAATGGACAATGATAAATTCACATTATTTTCACTTGAAGTGAGCTGAATCTCACCTGTTGAATTCCAGTCATCTCTAAGTAATTTATGCCACACTATTGACTTTTAAATGTTCCTTTTTTTTCATCCCAACCCACCCACTCTGTAACCCATACTCTCTAGTTTGTTCTGTTTCTCATAGAGTTAGGATAGCTGCATTATGTGTGGGTTCTAAATCTTATTGTAGCATGGCAGCCAGCTAATGTAGACTAAGAAATAAGTTTGAAATACATCCTTTATTTGTGAAGATCCTATATATTCATTAGTTGTTTAATTTATGCATATCACAATTTTTTTCAGGGAGATAAAGTTAATATTTATGGGGCCTTCATTTTAGCTTCATAGCCCAAAACGTGTGACATACCTTGAGCTGAATGATTGTTCCAAAAGTCATCCAATATAGTTGGGACTTAAAATTTTCTGTCTTGAACTGCTACTTTTGGTGTCAAGCCTTGAAAAGTAATTGATAAATTAAAAGTTAACAAGGAGGAATTAAGTTTATGGATATAACATAAGGAATAAAGGCTATACCAATACATTATCAATATCATATTATAAAACATTTAACATTAACCCAACATAAACCAACATTAAGCCAGATCATATAATTAATTTTTCTCTTCCTTGTGTTAAAACTTAACAACAAATTAACTTTATACAAATTAGAAAATATATTCTTGAAGACATATGGCCATCATTTTCTAGTTCTTCCTTGCCTTTCTATTATTTTCTACTCCATTATTACAATAAATCAGTTTCAAGAATCAATGCGAAGTCTTCTCATTCACTTTCTAAGTTTTTCCTTCCAAACTGCCAATGATTTATTTCACCATTCAGCAAGTCCTTCAAAACTGTCTGGCATCACACCCTCACTGTATTGCAATTTTGGTCCAAAAGGATAATAATAATAATAATAATAACAACAACTCATCTATTGAAGATGAGCTAGAAAGCAATTGTTTACATTATATTCAGGTACATTCAGGCAAACATTGGTGAAGCTACACAGGTTTGTGAAATGGCAGACATGGCATGATAGGGGTCACCATATGTTATTTTTGTGTTCATTCTATCATTCTATTTTGTCCAGACAACATGAAATCCAAGTATTTTGGAATCCTTCACAATATAGGTCTCCATCTCCCATTGAGTAAAAAGGCTATACAAGTATACTTTATTATAATAAATGTTTTTTTCTCCACAATTTTCTCAATTTTGGTGTGGAGGGGAGGAATTCATTCTCTTTTAATATAATTTTGGACTTCGGGGAAGACACTTCTATAAAAGTAGAATCAATGACTGCAGCAAAGACCAAGAAACTAGTAGGTAGGCTGGTTCTTTGGAAACTCTAGGAATAAGGAGAAGAGGAAAGATTGCCGACATATGTTCTGGATGGTTGCTTCTCATGAGGAAACTGCAGAATACTGGAGGGTTTTTGGGTTTGGTTTTTTTTTTTTTTTTTTTTTTTGCAATCCTGGCAGATCCTTTTAAAGGACATTAAGTTCTCAAATCTCATTTTTTAATCAATACAATTTCCACCAAAATAAAAATAGAATATATCTGTATAATAGAAACGGCCTATTAGAACATTTGATTAAAGTTCCATATTTTGAACTTTCATCACATTTAATTATTTAAATATGAAAAAGAACCATTTACACATTTTTTCTACACAAATATCCTAAATATATACTCTTATGAAGCACATCTTTTGCAAATAAACAGCCTTTTATTAAAATTTAGCAGAATGAGAGGCTATCCTAAAATAGATCTATATCTATTTTTTTTGTTTAGTTCTGTCGGGGTTTTTAACATGGAACAGATAATGAAATTATTGAAACTGTAGCTCTGGACAAGGTGCAGTACATAATAATCATGTAAGATTTCAAAGTAAGAGCATAAGATATGGCTGGAAACATAGTTTACTTCCTCAAAATTTAATCTGACCTTCACGGACGTAATTTTATATACATCTCAGGAAAGAAACTATCAGTTCACTCACTTATATTTTTTATGGGTGCCATCACACTGTCTGAAAAACGACATACAACTTTCAGTAAATCATCTTCTTTTTTGTTGACATATGCCAGTTTAATGTGATGGTGGAAAAAGAACACTGCAGATAACTGAAAGGGGGAAATAAGTGCTTAAATTAACCCAAATCATGAGTCTTGATTGGCAAGTCTGTACTGGAAAGCAGTCTCAAATGACTACATCTTAAGAAATTAGAATTCCAAAATTATTAAACACAGAAAAGATGGTAATTATGCAAGTCAATATTGGTAATGATCTATTTGGAACTAACATCAAAGTTATACAGGATAATTTTTCCAGTGTACAGGTAGTCCTCGACTTATGACCACATAACCTAGCCCAAAATTTCTGTTGCTAAACAAAACAGATTTTAGGTGCGTTTTGCCCCATATTACAACCTTTCTTGCCACAGTTGTTAAGTGAATCAGGCAGTTCAGTTATTAATACAGTTGTTAAATGAATCTGGCTTCCCCATTGACTTGTCAGAAGGTCGCAAAAGTTGATCATATATGATCTCATAAATATGAGTCAGTTGCCAAACATCTGAATTTTGATCACGTGACTATGGGGATTCTGCCAACCGTCGTAAGTGTGAAAAGCAGTCCTAAGTCACTTTTCCAGTGCTGATGGACACTAAATGAACTGTTGTAAGTCGAGGACTGCTTGGGATGGATGGATCGATCGATGGATCGATGGATCGATGGATCGATGGAATGGATAGATAGAGAGCTAGAGAGCTAGATGGATGGATGGATGGATGGATCGAATGGATGGATGGATGCATGGATGCATGGATGCATGGATTATAAAGAGATTGATAGACAGACATAATAGATAGATGGATAGAAATGATAGATAGATGACAGATATGTAGACAGAGAGAGACAGAAAGACACAGAGAGGAATAGAGTGATGATAGTTGAGAGAGAGAGAGAGAAAGAGAGACAGACAGAAGAGAGATATTTACCCACCATCAATCATTGTCGTGTGTGGCATCAGAAGGTTGTGCAAAGGATTGCCGATTGTGCAAGGCCTAATTGTTGTCCATTTCTCCCCTCCCATTTGCCGTAAGACCCCTGGACGGAGGGCTGTGATGAGGCCAACTCCGGAGGGGAGAAGGACGGGCTGAGTCACCAGAACCTCCTGGGGAAAATCCTCACAAAAGAGGAAACTCACAACTCAGCCGCTGTGCGCTGGGAAGCCCAACGGGGAGCATTTGGTGAGGACTCTCAGCAGAACCTGGAAACCCAAAAAGGGAACTCTTGAATCTGTACCTCACGATATATCACCTGGTTTTGTTATGTGCTTCTTTGCTCCGCTGACTTACATTTTGCCTTTGGTATTTGTTATAAATCATTCAAGGCGGCTAATACTCCCTCCTCCTCCTCCTCCTCCTCCTCCTATTTTCCCCACAACAACAGCCCTGTGAGGTGGGTTGGCCTGAGAGGGAAGGACTGGCCCAAGGTCACCTAGCTGGCATTCATGGCTGAGACAGGACTAGAACTCCCCGTCTCCTGGTGATGGGCCCAGACAGAGTCACCCGACTGGAGTTCCTATATAACGTGCAACCACCTCCCAGTTGTTAGTTTCAATTTATGATTTATAAAAATAATAAGAGAGTTTTTTTTAAAAAAAAATTTTTTTTTAAAGGAGGGTT
>JANHFK010003265.1:306303-317415 GCA_036250565.1 Sibynophis collaris | reverse complement strand
TTTCTGTATACATGTTGCAAGTTAACTGGAAACCGCCCTGAGTCCTGCAAAGGAAAAGGGCGGTCTACAAATCGAATAAATAAAAAAAAGTAAAGCAAATAAACAATGGTTTAAAAATGGTTTCCCATCCTGGTATTCAATTCACAAGATTCTACGGCCTACAGATTTCTTCAGTGAAATGGATTAAAAATAAATGTCATAAGAAAATAAGCCAACATGGTTAAAGATCAAGAAACTATAGTCATGGTACATCTGAAGGCTGAAGAACATTCCAATCTGGAAATGTCTACTTTAATGTATTGCACTTAAATTGGGTTCAGATTATATACAGTACAGTAAAAGATTGTGTGCAGTCCCTCATTGGAGATCTATGATCAAAGGCTGAATTGTTATTTACAAGATTTGTGTTAGTTCTGAATTTCCTTCATGAAAATGGGGATTGGACTCCAAATCTAAGTAAATATTGGGGTATGCTTTCCCTGATCCTCTAAATGTAATTGGAATGCAGCTTTCAACCACATCCTTCATCACTATAATACTGATTTGAAATGTAATGCTTCAAAGTCTTGAAATCTTCAAAGTCTTGATAATCTTCAGCCCTAAATCTTACTGATTGATTTTGAACCAGTCAGTCTTAAGATAGTTTAGCTGCTTATTTCTCATACTTCAAAAAATTCCAATCCAGACTGGAGTAGTTTGGCAACAGGGCAGATTTTTAATATGAACTATAGTTCTAATTGTTCTTTTCCTTCCTTCTCTTCCCATCTGTTCAGTGAACGAAGCCATGCTGGCTACTCTCTGTGTGGAATGGTCTATTAGTGCTTGTGTTTTTGTTTTAGTGCTTTTTCCTTCTTCACTCATCCCTTTATTTTTTCAGATGTTGTGTTCCTTTCACACATCCTTTCTAAATTCTCATATTTGATAGTATTGAAAAACCTTTCTTTTTGTTTTTCTCTTCATTGTATCATATTGTTGTGATGCTATGTATCATATTGCTGCGATGTTATTATGATGAAAGCAAAGGACTATTTTTCCCTTCACGCTTTCATTCTACTGTGGGACAACGAAGCTCCACAGAAACAGAGAAATTAGGTTCGCATTCATAGCAAAAAAAAAAAAAGTACTGGTAGTATTATTGAAACTTTTTAGCATCATTCCAATATGTCTACATTGCAATTTAGTTTAAGGAAGATAAGAGCAGGGGTGAAATCCAGCAGGTTCTGACAGGTTCTGGAGAAGCAGTAGGGGAAATTTTGAGCAGTTCGGAGAACTGGTAGCGGAAATTTTGAGCAGTTCACAAAACCAGTAGGGGAAATTTTGAGTAGTTCAGAGAACCGGCAAATACCACCTCTGGCTGGCCCCAGAGTGGGGTGGGAATTGAGATTTTGCAATATCCTTCCCCCAGGAGTGGGGAGGGAATTTTACAGTATCCTTCCCCTGGAGTAGGGTGGGAATGGAGATTTTGCAGTATCCTTTCCCTGCCACACCCACCAAGCCACGCCCACCAACCACCCATGCCCACCATGCCCACAGAACACATAGTAAAAAATTTTGGATTTCACCACTGAATAAGAGAACTATTGCAGTATGGTGCATGCAGAATGGAAAAGAAAGGAGACAATGACTCACCTGTCTAAACAGATATAAAAGCAGAAAGAAGTTGATACGGGAACTTTACTGAACTCCATGGGCTTTATGGGCCAGTTTAGATCAACAGGCTGGGGTAGAGAAGGTAAGGAAACTGCTAACCTTTTAAAAAAAAAAAAATTCAGCTACGTAGCCCTGAATGAAATGTACGTGCAACTCATGACCAGCTACCAGAGGAGAGGGAGAGTCCCAGGTACTGCAATCAGTCAAAACTGGGGATGTCACCAAATTGGAATTAAGTACAGTATGTAGTTGCTTAAATTGACTAATGTCAGAAAGTAGAGCTCTAAATATAGGCATATCTGCAGTAGATTGGAAGTAAGTGGAAGATATGTGAATGTTCCTTACAGACACTGGGAAAGCATAAAATATGAATCTGGTTTGAGTCTAGCCTAATTTGCATGGCTATTACTACAATATTATAGCATAACACCACATAATCCCTGAATACCTAGGACATAGTTGGAATACAAATCTAAAATAGAAAGTATATATGCATTACTTTTTAGTATCAGAGTGATTTCTTAGCATATAATTGCATGAACAAGAAAGAAAAGGGTCAAAGAAATGGTACAAAAACATTTATTTTGTGTCCCTTTGGAAGTAACATTAAAGCACTTGCTTCGATGGATATGATAGAATTCTAAGAAGACCAGAACTCTGACGTGGAGTTTAACTAATACAACTCTAACAAGACTCTAGAGAATGAATTCTGTTCTCACTTAAAAGTTGTCAGCCCAGTTCATTATTCAGCCTGCCTTTCCTGTGAAAAGCTCTCAGAATCCTTTAATGAGCAGAAGGCCATAGATAGTCTCTGTCTTAAAGACATCGCATCCAGTACCCATATCCCAGTAGCCGTAAAACATAATTACACTATGCTGCACCAATATAAGGAATGCTAAAAGCCTTGGGCAGGATTAAATCAAGAGTAAAATTTTGGGAGATATGTGATACTGAATATAAGTTATTTGGCAGAGCAAAGGAAATCAGTTTTGAAATGTTTCCTACTTTTAAAGAGTTTTCTCTTTTCTTCTCTTCTCTTCAAGAGAAGACTGCATCATCTAGAAATAAATGGCAGTGAAGGAGGCTACAGAAGATAATATCTAAAACTGGGATAACAGTGGGAGTTTCTAATTGTGATAAGTTTATTTTTCATTCCTAAGATCTATTAGAACAGATGCCTGAGACCAAAATGGACACTGCCACAGGCAGAAAAACAAAATTGATTAGATCTCCTACAGTTTGTCTTTTTTTTGGTCAAAGTTTTGAATTAAAATGAGTTCTGAATTTAAACAAAGATGTACACGGGAGATATTTGCAGTTTTAAACATAGATTCAAATGTGCTTATTTAAAAAAAAAATCTGTCAAGGAAAAATTATTTTAGAAGTTTTACATCAAGGAAATATATGCTTATGTTATTTTAAAGAACGAAGGGAAAGTTGTGTGTAAAGGATACATCAGAAAAATGTATGTCAAAGTCTCTATTTATTGTAACAGCTTGCATTAAAAAGTGCTCATGTTTAGAAAAGTTGCAAATGGCAACCATTTTATTAAACCAAGAATAGGGTCATCACTTTTAAAGCTCTATATGGCACAAGGCCAGATTATCTACAGGAGTGCCTAAGAACATCTACTTGTCTTCTAGGTTAGATAGGGTGGGCATGCTTCTCGTCTCTTCCCCTAAGCATTGCTATCTGATGGTAACTAGGTAGTATTCCTTTTTCATGGCAGTGCCCTATGGAACACTCTGCCCTCTGAAGTGTTAGCCTTCCCTAAAGCTTTAAAGATCTGGCTCTTCACCCAAATGCTGGGGTAAAGTTGGATAATTACACAATAGAAGTTTAGCTTGGCGCCAGGTCTTTGTTATTTTTAACATTTTAATCCGTTTAGTTTTATAGTTTTAATATAATTTTATGCATTGTTCTAAATTTTGATTGGGAGCTGACTAGAGTTGGTTAGAACATGAGTAACTATATAAATGTTTCAAACAAACAAGCAAATTGCAAACTCATCACTCTCTTTCTTTTTTGGGTTGGTGGCTAATCCAAATTCTCCAGGAGGTTGGACAAAGCCATGCATAGCAGATAAGAATAGGGCTAGCAATGTTTTAAGAGGGTTTTTAAAAAGTTAAAAACATTCTTTGTTTTTTTATCTTTTTAATGTGTGTCAGCATTTCTGAGAAAGAACACTTTCTGTCTCTTACCAAATCAAACTGGGCTTTTAAAAATGGTTGTGGTAAAGGGAAAAAGGTACTGAAAACTTAAAATTAGCTTTCTCTCCCAACTATCTTATCCATTAAATAAGTAGAAACAATCTAAACTCCTTGGAGGACTTTCTGTGTATGGAATAGCAAATGTTACTTTCACTTTGTTTAAAACTATTATAGTTCCAACCAGATTTCAACATAGGGGGGGAGGAAATCACCAATCTCAGAGAAAATCTGGGATGGAATATTTTACATTCCCAGTTTTCCACTGAGATGTATATAATTTGATTGAACCCCATATTCTGAATTATTTTGCTGCCTGGGATATTTTTTCCCACTGACAGTTGGAAAGGGAACTTGATGCCTGTCAGTAACATATAACAAGGGAGCTGAAGGCCAGACATTTTAGACAGCTTATCTGAGAAATAGGCTGCCATACCTGCTTCCCTACAACACTGAAAATAAAGATATAGTGATGACCTATGACACTTCCCTTTGAAAAGGGAAATAAAAGGTATCAACAGGCCCCATGTTCTAGGAAAGGTATGGCATGGGTGATCTAAGAGATTTATGAGCAGGTGAAATTCTGTTCACCCACAAGTCCTGCTAGGCTGCCTCGTGTGATGGAGGTTTGTGGTGTGGCATTTCATGGTGTAGGATGAGCAAAAAGTGTTCAAAGTATATGGCAAGAGTATGTACATGAAGGTTCTCCTAGCTGCCTAGCTAAAGAAAACAAGCCTACACCAAGAAGAAGCAATATGGAGGCAAATGATCACATTAAGGATTTTGTACTGGGTGGTGTAATCCTGACTGACAAACAAAACTGAAATAGTTTCGACTGAAATAGTCCAATTCCAACACTGTATCAATTCACTGATGTATAAGATGTCAGTGTGTAGTGTATAATCAATTCATTTAATCTTTTGTTATATTGAGATTTTCAATGCTCTTGCTTTTTACTTTCCACGTTCCCACTTTAATTCTTTGTTTTCTCCTTTAGATTTTTTTTTTGCTGAATTTAATTTAATTTAATTTTTAGCCATGTCATAAAGACACCTCCACTCATCTCCACTGAAATAAATAATAAGGAAATCTAATGACAATGGCAAACATATCATTTCATACTGTGCAACATAATGATAAAACACTGAAGTATTTCCCCAAGAAAGCCAGAAAGATAGAACATGATAAAAATTATTGACAATATTGTACAGAATGGTAGAACTCTCAGGATGGATGAAACCCAATGTGCTAATAAGGAACTTCTGAGTACTAATTGCGATTATGATGTGATTAGAGTAAATTGTGCAGGCATAGACATCACTAGATGGAATACCCAGAAGCCAGATTGAGTGCATTCTTGGTAGAAGAAGGTACAAGAGTTAGATCATCAGAGCAGAAAAGTGGCCAGGGGAACAGAAACTCCCATTATGCATGTTTCAAATCAAGCTAAAGCTGGAAGAAAGTCAGCTAGTTGCCACAACATGATATTGATCCCATGTACACATTTTTAAGGAGACCATTAGAATTTTTTATGAAATCATGAACTTTACTGAGAGAGAATCAGAGGAATTGCAGAATGAAACAAAGAAGTTGTTAAGAATGAATGAGAGAGAAAGAAACACTTTCACATACCAAGAAACAGAGGAAAGAAAACTGGTTGTCACAAGCTCCTGTGGAAACTGCAAAGAAGAGAAGAAGAAAAATGACCAATGGCAAAAAGACAAAGACATCAGAGAGGAACTTAATAAAGAATGATGTTAGGATAGACAAAGATGAATATTACAATGGCATACAATATGTAAAGACATTGAAGATGGAATGGAATGGAATAGACTTGACTCAAATAGAATAGAATAGAACAGAATAGAACAGAATAGAATAGAATTCTTTATTGGGCACACAATGAATTTGTCTTTGGTGCATATGCTCTCAGTGTACATAAAAAGACAAGATACATTTGTGAAAAATCATAGGTACAACACTTAATGATAGTCATAGGGTACAAATAAGCAATCAAATCATACTGGGAAACAATATCAATATAAATTGTAAGGATACAAGCAACAAAGTTACAGTCATGCAGTCATAATTGAGAGGAGATGGGTGATAGGAATGATAAGAAGACTAATAGTAAAACAGACTTAGTAAATAGTTTGACAGTGTTGAGGGAATTATTTGTTTAGCAGAGTGATGGCGTTCGGGGAAAAACTGTTCTTGTGTCTAGTTGTTTTGGTGTGCAGTGCATACATCCTGTGATGTATGGGAGGGTTCGCCCACACATTTTTTCTATATACCAAAGATTCCATGCTGGACTGTCTCTTTGCTCCTTGAAAAATAATCTTTCACTTCTGTGACTCTCTATGACATTCTACCACACCCTACGTTCAGTGGTGAAATCCATTTTTTTTTTACTACCGGTTCTGTGGGCGTGGCTTGGTAGGCATGGTGTGGCTTGGTGGGCGTGGCAGGGAAGGATATTGCAAAATATCCATTCCCACCCCACTCCAGGGGAAAGATACTGTAAAATCCCCATTCTCTCCCCACTCCAGGGAAGGATACTGTAAAATCCCCATTCCCTCCCCACTCTTGGGGGAAGGATATTGCAAAATCTCCATTTCCACCCCACTCTGGGACCAGCCAGAGGTGGTCTTTGCCGGTTTTCTGAACTACTCAAAATGTATGCTACCGGTTCTCCAGAACCTGTCATAACCTGCTGGATTTCACCCCTGCCTACACTGTACCACTTCTACATGATATGTAGAAATCTGTCCCATGCTGTCTTATGGTTCTGGACTTTTAGAATATGTGATCAATACACTTTGTGATGGTTAGTTCCTATTCTGATAAGAAATAATGGTGATGCAGCAGGCTTGAGATGAGAAATACAAAATAGCTGTGCAGCCAATGTTTACTGGCTTATGAAAAACAACCCTGGAGAATAATTCCTCCTCCAAAGTTAAGTTGTATACTGATTTTCTTTCTATTCCTAAAAGCACATTCAACCACCTGGGATGTGCTTTTATGAGGGGCAGGTTATTATTAGGGTTCTTGAGTTAAAAGAAGCTTGGCACCTGCGGAGTTCTAAAAATCATTGATTTCCAGGAAAATTGGAGCCGGGGAAAAATGGTACAATATAGTCCTTTCATCTTTAAAATGTGTATTTCCATTTATTGCCCAGTGGAGAGAGTTATGAATTTAGCAACCAAACATACTTCAGTGGTTGGAAGTAAGCAATCAATACTCACTTTTAAAACATAATTGTGATGGCCTCCAACCTTTTATATCTCTTTCTCGCCCACATCACGATATTGCCTTGGATGCCTGTAGGATTTTATATAAAGCTATTAAAAACAGGCAGAACTCTTCTTAAGCGAATTCTCTAAGAATGAGAGCCACGTATATCAAAAGATTGTCATTGTTTTCTCTTTGCAAAGCTTTAGGAAACCCTGAGCATTTCACATTGTCATACTGTAGCAGGAATTCAAGGTAGTATTTGCTTGTGACTGAGCAGGGCACGGCACCTACCATTATAAGCGTTAACTTTTCTGCTGCATATTGAATAGCTTGAAAATGTGTGCAAGGATCAGGAGACAGAGAAAGAGAAAAAGAGAAAAAGAGAAAAAGAGAAAGAGAGAGAAAGAGAAGGGGAAAGGGAGGAGGAGTGAAGTAGGGAGGGAGGGGGAAAGAGAGAGAAAACAAGTGAGCTCATAATGTGAAGAGCCGTAGTGGCACAGTGGTTGGAATGCAGTATTGCAGGCTAATTCTGCCGACTGCCAGCAGTTCGATTCTCTCCAGCTCAAGGTTGACTCAGACTTCCATCCTTCCAAGATCAGTATGAAATGAGGAACCAGATTGTTGGGGAGGCAATATGCTGACTCTGTAAACCAATTAGAGAGGGCTATAAAGCTGTGTGAAGTGCTGGCCATGCCCACACCCAGTTTAGTGAAGAGGAAAAATGTTGTGATACGTGACATGATGCTGGCATGACAATGCGAGTTTCACCCCCCATGGTCTAAAGCAACAGTTCCCAACTTTTTTAGCTTTGAGAACAAGTGGTAGCAGGGAGGGATGGTGTGTGGACGAGCACGCACATGCAACTTCTTTTGTGGGAGTGGCAGGCGTGCACGCATATTGCTTGCCCAAGTGGAGCTTCAGGCATGTGCACTCGCCTGCCACTCGCACAAGTGGAATTGTGCACACACGTTCTCATTCACCACTTGTGTGGCCCAGTTCCAAATAGGCCACGATTTAGTACTGGGCCACAGCTGGGGAATTGGGGATCCCCGTTCTAAAGAGGCAAAGTGAATTATGTGTTACTGTGGTTTCTGAATAACATAAAGTTAACCCTTGATGTCAGCACAATTCTTCTTCCCCTTCATGGTAAGGAAGTACCTGGCTGAGTATTTCCATATTAGGGCTGGGCAGAGCTTCAGATTAGATCTCCAAAAGGTGCCTTAAAAGTATGCAGGAATGTGGACATAGCATCTCTCTCCTTCTGCATCACCTGAAATCTTCCATGAAAGCCCAGGAGAAGCAGCAGCTAGTCCAGTTTTGGTCACCACACTATAAAAAAGATGTTGAGACTCTAGAAAAAGTGGAGAGAAGAGCAACCAGGATGGTTAGAGGACTGGAGACTAAAACATATGAAGAACGGTTACAGGAAGTGGGCATGGCTAGTCTAGTGAAGAGAAGGACCAGGGGAAACATGATAGCAGTCTTCCTATATTTGAAGGGTTGTCACAGAGAGGAGAGGGTCAACCAGGGGTGGAATTCAGGCGGTTTGCACCGGTTCAGGTGAACCGGGTGTTGATTTTAATTTGGTTTGCCAAACCGGTTGTTTCAAGCCTGGCTGACCCCGCCCAGGAGTCTCCACATGGCCCATTTTGGATGCGAGATAAGTGCAGGCACCACGTGGAGGCTCTGGGAGGGTGAAAAACAGGCCTACCAGAAGTCCAGAAATGGGCCTGTTTCTGGTCTTCGAAGGGCCTCTGGTGCCTGTTTTTGCCCTCCCAGGGGCTCGAAGAAAGCCCCTGGAGCCTGGGGAGAGTGAAAAACAGGCCTACCAGAAGTCTGGAAACAATGCAATATTTGGCCTCTGGAGGACCTCCGGTGCCTGAGGGAGCCATTTTTGCCCTCCTGGAGGCTTCAGGAAAGCCTCTGGAATCCAGGGAGGGTGAAAAATAGGCTTACTGGAAGTACTAGAAGTCCAGAATGGGCCCATTTCCGGCCTCCGGAGTGCTCAAGAAGCGAACTGGTTGTTCCACTGGGGTCAGGCCAGACAAGGAATGATGGATGGAAACTGAACAAGGAGAGATTCAACCTGGAAATAAGGAGAATTTTTCTGACAGTGAGAACTATCAACCAATGAAACAGAAGTTGCCTTCAGAAGTTGTGGGAGCTTTATCACTGGAAGCTTTCAAGAAAAGACTGGACTGCCATCTGTCAGAAATGGTGTAGGGTCTCCTGCTTGGGCGGGAGCTTGGACTAGATGACCTATAAGGTCCCTACCAATTTACAGATATATCTGCAGGTACAGGTAGTCCTCGACTTACAACCATAATTGAGCCTGAAATTTCATTGCTAAGCATGACATTTGTTAAGAGAGTTTTGCCTCATTTTACAACCTTTCTTGCCACAATTCTGAAGTAAATCACTGTATTGTTAAGTTAGTAATATAGGTGTTATGAATCTGGCTTCCCCATTGACTTTGCTTGTCAGAAGGTCGCAAAAGGTGATCGCATGACCCCGGGACACTGCAACCGTCATAAGTTACATGTCAGTTGCCAAGTGCCTGAATATTTTGATCACATGACCGTGAGGAGGGTACAACAGTCGCCATTGTGAACAATGGCCATAAGTCCATTTTTTTCAGGGCTGTTGCAACTTGGAATGGTCCCTAAAGGAATGCTTGTAACTCGAGGACTACCTGTATATTATTTTATTCTGAGACACCTGATGTTGATTGCCAAGGAAAGGGGGATCCTTGTAAAACTGTTAATTGTGTAGAGCTCTTCTGACCCAACTCCCCAAACAAGACAAATCCTCTGAAGTGAACTCAAAAGATATCTTTATTAGGAATGCTGGCAGCCCCAGCAAAAAGTTTCAGGACAACAAGTCCATCTATCCAGAAGATTAACATTTGTCTGCCCACATCTGTTCACCCTGCCTTTTATCCGCAGAGCTAGGGTGAGATCTCGCTAGCAGCGGTGGCTCTTCCTTCCCCAGGATCAGCCCACGGATTTCCACTGCTCTCCTCTCCTCTGCCTTCTGAGCATCCACGCATCCGGCACTGGACCCAGCTGTTGCTCCTCTTCTTCATCAGCCACTTGCAGACCTTGGGGCTGTTGACTGTCCATCTGAGGGCTGATGAACAGCCCAGGCTCTACCTCTCTCTTTCTCTCGGCCAGCTCCATTCCCTCTTCCCCCCTCGGAGCTCTCAGGTTGCCTTGATGCTGACCCTGACTCCCAGGCCTCCTCCTCCTCCAATTTGGCTGCTGGAGGGGCCTGACAGGCCACAACAAGAGCTTAAAACTGCCTAGACGCACCACCGAAAGCGCCATGTACAAATAATCCATCAAGACCGAAATCCTGCACAGGGCAGAATTCTGAAACAGCTTATTTAAAAGAACCCTGTGCTTATCCTCTCCCCATCTGTCTTTAACACAAGCGAGCTCGTTCTTACGAATTGTAATAGAAAAAAAAAGAGAGAGAGAGAGAGAAACTTCCTTAGACAAAAGCCATCTTAAGCGATAGCTAGCATTAATCACATTTGTAATTTATAGGATTCTTTGGTCCAGGACAATAAAGGCTTTGATAGCATCCCCATGCCATAAAGCTCTTCAACCTGCCAAAAAAGGAAGCATAACAAGACTGCTTCGTGGATGGCATCAGATACGGCTCGCTTTGTCACTTGTCAAAGCTATCCCCAGTCACGATCTTTCCTTTGAGTGCTTACCTGTTCCAGCTTTTTGACAGGAAAGCCGGCTCCTTTGCCACTGCTGCCCTTTTAATATTTTCTCTAGCAAAGTAGCTAATCCTCTCCAGCCCTTTGTCTACCTGAACCAAAATCCCCGTTGAGACGGGCTCACCAAGGCAAACACAATGCGATCAATAAAATATCTCAATAAAAGTCAGATAGGTAGCTAATGGGGACCTGGTCAGAAATCTTCTTAGAGACTGGCAACCAGAGGTGATATTCAGCAGGTTCTGACCAGTTCTGGAGAACCGCTAGCGGAAATTTTGAGTAGTTTGGAGA
>JANHFK010003265.1:244042-254518 GCA_036250565.1 Sibynophis collaris | reverse complement strand
GACATTTTTGATATCATGGCTCTTATTTTCTGATTCCATTCTTCATGAGGCTTTGTCAGTATTTTTATTGTCATAAGCAACTTCCAGGCCTGCATATCTTTCCTTTACCTAAAATCTTTATTTTCCAATATCCAGTTTTTGAAATCATGAGCTATATTTATGTTGTACATAGCAAAAACCAAAATAGGATCTATTTCCCAAGAGAAGCAGCTTATATTTTGTAAATAATTCCAAAATCTTATTGTAAAATTTTAATATTCCAATCTTATTAGGCCCCTGAGTCTATTTATAAGTTTCTAAGATCAAAATCTTATTTAGCTTTTTGCTCTTTACTTCAGATTCTTTATATTCTTAAGCTTTTAAAAGATTAAAGGTGGTATCCCTCAGAATTTACAAACCTGTCATTCTGAAGGACTCTTAATAACTTACAAATAGTTATTTTTAGTGATTAGAGAGCGAGGCTTGCAAATTTAGTGTCCTTTGTAATACTAGACATAGTTGCAAACAAAATGGTTAATCCATTATCTCCTGGTACTTAAAACTCACAGAAAACAACTATCCTGCAGTCTCCTTCTGGGGAACATCATCAGAAGCACCTTTGGGAGATCTCCTATCCTCTTCTTATATACCCTTAGTTCTTTGGTCTTTGCTGCAGTAGTCAGTTTTGTTTTCATATAGCTGTCTACAATACCTCCCTTGGAAGCTCAAAGCAAATCTTTATGTCCTTCAAAATCATTCTGCCTATTTAACCTTCATGATTTATACCACTCCTTAAATGTATAATTTACTATTTTTTCACTATAAAATGATGTAATATCCTTTTCTCACTCTATTTTTTTTGCTGCAGCCATTCATCTTTAATCTGAATTTTCCACCAACAATCTTTTTATGTTGCATTAGTGTATACCCACACAGTTCCAAGGCACTCTGTAAAGTAATTATTTTCATTCAATAGCAAGGAGATTTGTCATTCATTTTTCTTATGTCTACTTTCCATTAATTTTGTTGGATTGTAATCTACTTTTCCCCCTATGTTGGACTCATATTTTGTCTTGCTGCAATTTCAAGTTTCACTCACACTGTTTCACTAATTCTATTTGTCTTTTATCATAAACAATCAGATCAATCATGATTTTAGTTTTCATTTCTTGCCCCATCTATTTATCTATCTATCATTATATATTGGCTTAGACAAGATATTTGAAACACATATATCTTATGCTAGGCAGATCCTTACCATTTTTAGTCATTTCCAGATCTCCAAAGAGCACAAGTATTTTTGTGCACTTTTATTTTTATTTATGTCAACTAATATTTTCCCCTAAGCTTCATCCACTCAGAATGTTTACCATTGTTTCTTGTTGACCACTAGAGTAATAACATACAACTATCACCAACATATAGATTCCTATTTTCATGCATAGTCACAGCAACATAGGTAGACCAGGGGTGAAATGCTGCTGGCTCCTTCTGGCTCAGGGGAACCGGTAGCAGCGGTGGCATGTAGTTCGGAGAACCGGTAGCACCCATGGTGGGAGGCTCCTCCCCCTCAAACTGGGATGTCATCACGTCACAGTTTTGACCATCTGCGCATGCACAGATGATGGCGCGTGGGCAGATGACAGCAAGTGTACAGCACGTACACATCAGCGAATTGGTAGGAAAGGTAAGTACATTTCACCCCTGGGTAGCACCAGCACCTATTTTATAACATTTAACTTTTATTCATAAACTTTCATTTCTTTATCAATTTCACTTCACAAGATTATTATGTACATATTTAATTATATGCTTATACCTGAAGGCAAGTCACTTGCGGGTGAATGCTTGGTTCTTCCTCCAGATTTGTGCCAAACCCGTTATTCATATGGCATCATTTTTCTTTTGGGAACTGAGTTGATTTATTTCTCTTCACGGTTATAGGAAACTGCAACAAAGCCATTTGTGAGCACACTATTATTTCATGTACTTTCCAGAAAGCTCCCATTGTGGGTTTTGCAGCTGTTATAAGTGGCCCATTTTTTCATTTGAGGGAATTCTTGTCTTCCACCTCCTGGTTCTAAGCTTAAGTTATGTTACACATACAGCCATAATGACTTTTTTTTTTCTTTCTCCCCTGGAAGAAACTCTGGCAACTTGTTCCAGGAGCTTGTCACTTCATTCATGCATTGCTTGTAACTAATCTTCCTTCACTCCTTCCTCCTTCATGAATCTAGTCGCTATAGCAATGTGCAATCCTGATCACAGCTATTGAGAAAAGCTGGTAAACTGTCATGCCACCTTCACAAAACATAGAAGCTTTTTAATGCAATAGTGTACTGGCCCTATATGAATGGGAAAGTTTGGCATGTTTTCAGTGGATGTCTTTCCAGTATTTATAATCTACCTTTCTCGCAACACTTTTTATAGTAACTTCCTTGATTATTTTTGCAGCCTTCAGGAAAAGCTATGATATAGAAATGTGGAAAATGGATTTTAAATGTGGGAGTACGGAAACCGACAATTCACACATAACTCATCTTAAAATGACACCTTAACAATGAGGGAAGATATCTTGGATCTAAAACTTTCCTTTCTTCCTTTCTTCCTTTCTATCTTCCTTTCTTCCATCCTTCCTTTCTTTCTTTCTCTTTCTTTCTTCCTTCCTTCCTTCCTCCCTGCCTCCCTCCCTCCCTTCTCAATTTTGTTTCTATTCTTTTTGTGCATTTATTCTATTATAAACCACACTTGCAAATGAAAAACGTACACTTCTTATTGTCAGTCTGCCAAGCCACATACATTTGATTATTTTCGTCTTCTTATCCTTTCTAAGCTCTTAATAACTTTTTTTCCCTGATCTCCTTTGAATTCCAAGTGCTGTTCGATATCTTGTTGTAAAAAGTCATAAAGGAACATTCCAGTTGTTATCTTGCCAGAAATGCCATCAATATGTTTCATAAATTTACAGTGTAACATTTTAACATCCATTCATGTCTTTTTCAGCTGTCATGATGCAGTGGTATACATTTAACATCCAGTTCTTACCTATTCTACAAGTTGTATTAATTATGTCCATCGATCCATCGATCTATCCGCTCACTCATTCATAAATACATATCTATTAAGTTACAGTACAGAAAGTCATTGTATAATAATACCTTGCTTAGTCTCAGTTACGTTCATGATGAAAAAAGCAACTTTATAATCAATCCTTGCATTTAGTATCTTCTTGGGTCTGCAAAGCACAGGAAAGCTGAATTAAGATAATAAGATTACTTGCTTAGTTTTACTTAGTGACCCCTTCACTTGCAAATTAGTTTATATCCCCAACTGTAATCATAACTACCTGCACGATAAATAGGATTTCATTTTCTTGCTTGCATAAACTTTCTAGGTTCTCTCTATATTGTTCTGTACCGTCTTTCATTCACTTTGCTTTTAAAATATATGTGATATTATTGTCATGATTAGTCACAGAGTTCCTATTCTTTTTCAGACCACAAATATTAACAGATGGTGAGTTGCACCTGGTCTCTCAAGGAATGGCAACCAGCATCTCTTATGTCTTGCCCAGGAGCAGTCACTGCTGAAATGTTCTGCCTAGCCAAGTATTAATGCTAAGCATGCTTGGCTATTTTACATGTTCCAAGGGCTGCCGGGTGCTTCCTTCCATAATCGGTATGAGCACTGCTGCTTCCCCTAATCTCCTGCATTTAATTGACCAGTACAGCCAGACATATGGAGGATCACATCACAAACCAAAATCAGCAGTTGTCAGAAGAAATTAACTCAAACAGGAAACAGAAAAACACCGGGTTTCTCTCCTTCTCATGTGCTGATGAAAGCAGTGACTATTAATATCCCCAGCTGTGCAGCAGGCAGATGCCAAGATGCTGAGATGCAAACCCTTTTCCTGTCTTCTCATCTGCATTATGCCGCAAAAGCTTATGAGTATCTGACTGACAAAATTGATCTCAAGAGCGGGTTTACCAGAAATCACTCTGACTACGTTAGTTCTTGTGTTAAATGCATGGGCACCCTCTCTGACTTTGGAAAATGGATGTTTCCTTATGCATTTCTGGATTAAACTGGAGAGAGAAAAGAGCAATTATGTCTGCTCAACAACTGTCAATCCCTATATTCATTATGATCCCGTTATCTATGAGCCCTGATAGCACACTGGTTAAAGTGCAGTATTACAAGCAAACTCTGCCCACAGCCTGGAGTTTGATCCTGATGGGGCTCAAGGTTGGCTCAGCCTTCCATCCTTCTGAGGTTGGTAACATGAGGACCCAGATGGTAGGGAACAATATTCAAATAATGCTTAAATCAGTGGTGAAATCTATTTTTTTTTACTACCGGTTCTGTGGGTGTGGCTTGGTGGGTTGGTGGGTGTGACTTAATGGGCATGGCAGGGGAAGAATACTGCAAAATCTCCATTCCCTCCTCACTCCTGAGGGAAGGATATTACAAAATCTCCATTCTCACCCCACTCTGGGGCCAGCCAGAAGTGGCATTTGCCAGTTCCCCAAACTGCTCAAAATTTCTGCTACCGGTTCTCCAGAACCTGTCAGAACCTGCTGGGTTTCCCCCTTGGCTTACATTGTAAACAACCCAGAGAATACTGTAATGTGCTAAGGGGTGGTGTATAAGCCAAAATGCAATTGCTATTGCTACCTTTTTTCCGAGCTACTTATGTACTGGATGTTCTGGAATTCTTTGGTATGTTGCTTGCCACAGAAGTAAGGCAGAAAGAACATGACTGCAGAAGATCAAGGCAAGTAATTCAGGATCTCTGCTGGGGTTTAAAGAGGAATATTATAAAATCTGGTCACATTAATCTGAAACTTCTTCTGTTTGTTTCTTTTTAACAATTTGTATTTGAAATGAAGGCAGATAATTTGATTCCAGAATAAAAATTCTTCTAATGAAGATGAGAATTTTGCTGAAATTCATGCACACACACACACACACACACACACAATTTATGCTACATCCTGTATCCATGCTAATGAAACACAATTTTTGTTTCTGCATTGGGGATTATGTCAAACAAAAACATGGCTTACTTCATACTAGGATAATATACTGTAATTATTATTGGACAATAATTGTGGACAATGTATTTTGGCCATTCCATATGAACCATATGAGTAAACAATTCTCTGAGGATGTTCTGGGTAGTGGGAAAATCATGTCAAGGGAATGACATCAGGAATCTGGAAGTTTTTAGTCCTGAAAAATGTTTGATTTTATTTCTTATGACTGGTTGCAACAGAGGTGATTACTACCTGTACAGATTGACAAAGGTATTACCCTAGTGGGACTCTTTTTAGTACAGTTGTATTATAGTGAAATTGTTAGAAGTATAATGACCACCATTTCTATGTTTAGCAAAATGCAAACCTCCCAGGATATTCAATTGTAAGAATTGTCAGGAAGAAAAGGCCGTGGGAAGACTGAGACATTAGCTTCTTTGTGACCTTGTGAATATTCCAGAAAAAGGATCTTGGGTCATTCTGCAATCTGTAAATAGTAAGAGCTGGAGCATTGTATCAATGCATGCTCTAATGAAAAAGTATAGGTAGTCCTCAACTTATGGCTACAATTGAGCCCTACATTTAAGTTGCTAAGTGAGACAGCTGTTAAGTGAGTTTTGCTCCATTCATTCATGTTATGCCACAGTTGCTAAGTGAATTACTGCAGATGCATGGTTAGTAACACAGTTGTTAAATTAATCTGGCTTCCCCATTGACTTTGCTTGTCAGAAGTTTGCAAAACATGATCACATGACTCTACTGCACTGCAACCATCATAAATATGAGTCAGTTGCCGATCATCTATATTTTGATCACGTGACCATGGGCTGGCTTGAATGGTCATTTGAAAATCAGTCATAAGCAGGGGTGAAATTCAGAAATTTTAGCAACTGGTTCTCTGCCCGGTTTCTGGGTGGGTGTGGCAATGGTGGGTGTGGCTATTCGGCCTCCTGCACCATGGGAGGGGTGTTTTTGCCCTCCCCAGTCTCTGGAGGCTTTACTCAAGCCTCTGGGAGGATGAAAACGTCCTCCCCAGGGTGCCACAGCCCTCTGGAGGCCAGAAATGGACCCGTTTCTGAACTTCCAGAACTTCTGGTAGGGCCATTTGTCGCCCTCCCAGAGCCTCCGCACAGGCCCTGCACTTATCTGGCATCCAAAATGGGCTGCGCGGAGACTCTTGGGAGGGGAGAGACAGGGTGAGCAGGGTCAGCCAGTCCTTGCAACTACCAGTTTGGCAAACCAGATTAAAATTAATATCCGGTTCACCCAAACTGGTCCAAACCGGCTGAATCCCATCCCTGGTCATAAGTCACTTTTTTCACTGCCATTATAATTTTGAATGGTTGCTAAATGAACTGCTGTATGTTGGTGTCATGCCCCCATTGGAGTCTGAATCTGTGGGGGAAGATGAGCTGGAACAAGAGCCAACAGAGACTGAGAGGGCGGCTCCGTTGGCCTTGGAGGAAACTGGGGAAGGGCAGAGTCAGTCCAGGCAAGGCTTTTCTGAATTAGTAAGGCCTGCAGACAGGGAGGAACAGGAGATACAGAGCTCAAGAGAAGAGCAAGAACTACCCCATCCTGATCATAGAACAAGGAGGGAAGAAAGAAAGTAAGATCAATGCAGATTGAGCTGGTTATGAGGGAGGAAAGTGCCCCCCCCTTTCACAAGGCACACCTGGGGACTGAGGTGTAAGGAAGTGCCAGTGAGGGAACAAATGTTGAAACTGTGGAGCCTCTTGTGCACTTGCCAATGCCTGGACATTGCTCACCTCTGTCTTGTGGGGCTTGCCCTGTTTGCCTGCTCTGAATTTGGCTAACCTGGCTTATTGGACTGTTGGCCCTGGGATGTTGTGTGGCTAACCTTGCTTACTGGACTACTCACAGCCAGCTTTGCTCCAGGACTTGTAGTGAATGCGGGGATGTTTTGGCAGACCGCTGGATTAATAAAGGGGAGTTAGACCTGTTCTCTAGTTGTATTGCTTTTGTGCTATGTCACGGGTCAGCCCAAGTAATGAAATAGCCACATTGTCCTAGAGAGAAGTATGTTAGAACTATTGTGTGAAAATAAGCTATTGGTAAGACCAAGTTATGAACACTAAGAAAAAAATAACAGTGGGACAGTGCACAAATTAAGATTATTTATTCATTTAGCGTATGATGAGAACATGACAGAAAAAGAAGCAAACATAATTATAAGTAAATCTTCTATGGGGTTAGGGCAGTGGCCTCATAACTGGATGTCCAATTCAGCAATCACACCAATTGAGAGAAAGCCTCCCATAGGAATTCCACAGTATATTGGAATAAAAGAAATAAATCATAATCTTTATTATCATCATCACTGCTGCTCAAATATGGCTCATGGTGGATTAAGTTCTGGGATAAGCATTTGTGAAATTCAGCAACTTGTTCCCATCACAACGTTTACTTTTCTTATGCTAAAATGCCTCAAATTTGCTTATAAAACTGTTGCTAATTGTTAATTGTGCCATGAAATATGAATCTTTTAGTAGAAGGAAATGCTTAATAGTAAAAATAGAGCCCTGGGGAATTTATGTATATGTTTTTTTTCCCTGCAAACAGATTCTTTTCTTTCTGTTAATTCAGTATTAAGCAATGTTTTGTAAATAAAATTAATGTCCCAGTCTGTTGCACATGTGACTTTGCAAAACCCTAATAATTTCAGGAGAGCTGACATTTGGGAACCTTTCTTATCTATATTGCCCATTTAATTTTGACAGCATTGGTATTAGCCAAGGGTATGTGGAAATTTAACACTTAAATTAAAAAAACAAACCCAATAAAAGGGGAAAGGGTGGTTTTGTAAATTGCTTAAATTTGCACTTAAGCACGCCAGCATGCTACTTAATGCTGGTTTTGATTCAAAATTTTCAGATTTTGCATTAGAGATGAGTATGAGGCAAATTTAATACCATTAAGCTTCTGACTTAGTTTCCAATTCGTATTTTGTGTGTGTGTGTGTGCATGCAAGTACGTCCATGCACACTATCATGTATACAGTATATTCAAAATTAGTATAAATGAATTCATTTTAAGGACAAGGTTAAGATATGGAAGTGTGAAGAATATCAGAATCCTGAAATCTAACCTTTATATTAAATTTTGCCATTTTGGCTCTGTGTCCTACTAGCCTAGAGGCACCTACTGATTTCTGGAATATCATCTTCATGATCTAAACAGCTGATTTATTTTGTATAGATTTTTAATTTTCCTTCATTTCAAACAGACAAAGTATGAAGTCACACTCACACAATAAGTCAAATCTAGTAATCGCACAACAGCCCAGTAAGACTGATATTATCAAGAAAGTATCACAACATTGGTGTAAGTAGCACAGAATTTAGGGCACAGAACCATAAACTGTGTGCTATAGTGCCCCAAGATACCACAATAAACTCACAAGAAATATTAAAATTTTATGAAATCCGTGAATTGAGAACATTTGGGTATTTCTGACATAGATAATGAAAATCTGCATAAGAACTGTAACTAGTGATTGTAGAATACTCCTAGACTTATAATCAAAAGCAATGGAAGTAAGTCATGCCTGATTTTACAACATTTTTGCCATAGTTGTTAAGGAAATCAGTGTAGCTGGTAAATGAATCACATGACTGTTAATCACATGGCTCCCCCATTGACTTTGCATGTCAGAAGCTGGTTTGGCAACTGGCAAGTGGTGCTAATATACCATATTTTTCGGAGTATAAGACGCACCTCTTCCCCCCAAAAAAGAGGGTGAAAATCTGAGTGTGTTTTATACTCCGAATGTAGCCCTGCCCAGCATCTCAAACTGAGGTTTTAGAGGCTGAAAAAAGCCTCTGGAACAGAGCTTCAGAAAAAAAGCCTCTGGAATGGAGCTTCAGAAAAAAAGCCTCTAAAAGGAAGCTTCAGAAAAAAGCTTCCAGAATAGAGCTTCAGAAAAAAGTCTCTGAAACGGGGATTTCAGAGGCTGAAAAAAAACCAAGACGCAGAGCTCACAATCAATGAATCTGTTGCTAAAATTCACCTGTGGGAACAGCTGATTGGGGGTATTCTGGGAGGCCACTCCAACTGTCAATCAGCCCTTTTTTAATTTTCATCCCCAAAAACTAAGGTGCGTCTTATATTCCGGTGTGTCTTATAGTCTGAAAAATACAGTAATCACAGTACACTGCAACTGTCATAAATACACAACAGTTGCTAAATGCTCAAATTTTGTTCATGTGACCATGCATGATGGTTCTAAGTGTGAGGACTGATTGTAAGTCACTTTTTTTCAAACAGTCACTAACTAAACAAATGTTTGTAAGTCAAGGACTACCTGTATAGCAAAGGAGTGACATATATCAGCAATCTTCTGCTTAGGTGCCATATAAACATCAAATTAAGGTTAGAGCCTGAACGATAAATTTAGCTAGGTGCAAGTGACCAACACAATCAATCAGATTTTACTAAATGTAAGTAGCTACTTCTACCTCTCTCTCTCTTTCTCTCTCGTCAAATTGTCCAACGTGCTGAGATTTTAAAAAATTGGGTCTCCTTCTTACAGTGTTCCTATAGAGAAGATGAAAATACATTAAACAAAACTGAAAGAGACTGTTTAACACTGATAAATATGATCTTGATAAAAAAGAAATATTTAATGAATGGAATTGATTGCTACAGCCAAGCACTGACACTGTAAATTTTTGTGAAATTACAAGTGTGATTTTAAATTCTAGGAGCATACAAAAGTATATCAAGTGAAATTTAAATCTAAATATAATTTTCTATCAAAGTAAATAATCTGCAAACAGTAGGAAATACTTTTGTTTATCTATTTATTTTTAATAATTTAAACTGGCTGTTTATATTTCTGAATGCCGCATACAAAAAGAAATACATTTTCCCCATTTAACTATTTCAGTATTACAGTTCTAATCTAAATACAGACTTTTTTTTCACTAAAAAATCTTTAAAGAAAGATATCCTCAAGAAAATGTCTTCTTCTCTGCTTGCAAAATATTAAAGTTCTGATCCTAAAGTACGCAATCTGTTGAAGGCCCTGTGTCACCAAAGATAATCTGGTGTGACTATGCTGAATGAAGTGAAGAGAAATAATCGCCTCAACTCTCTCGCAAACTAGTATCTCTTCTTCCTCTTCCTCCTCTCCCTTTCTCTCTAACCTAATATCTCTCTGTCCTTCTCTGTGGAGTTGAGGCTGATAACTTTCTAAAATCTAAACAGCTGGGTTCTAGAAGGATTTTGATATTAGATGAGGGATAGATGACCACCAGTTTGAAAGAGAGTGATATTACACCATAAGGTTTAAGCTTACTTTAAATCTCCTCCCTTCAAAAGCATTGTTTGTTTTATCTTTATTAACAGGATGCTTTATTACATTTAGAATAGAATAGAATAGAATAGAATAGAATAGAATAGAATAGAATAGAATAGAATAGAATAGAATAGAATA
>JANHFK010003265.1:155334-166037 GCA_036250565.1 Sibynophis collaris | reverse complement strand
CAATCGCAATAGTACCTAGACTTATATACCGCTTCATAATGCTTTTTCAGCCCTTTCTAAGCAGTTTACAGAATCAGCATATTGCCCCCAACAGTCTGGGTTCTCATTTTACCCACCTCGGAAGGATGGAAGGTTGAGTCAACCTTGAGCCTGGTGAGATTCAATCTGCCAAATTGCTGGCAGCCGGTGATCAGCAGAAGTAGCCTGTAATACTGCACTCTAACCACTGTGCCACCTCGGCTGTAGGAGTCTCAAGCTCAATTCCCAGTCCCACAACTTGGAACTACTCACGTAGAATGGATAGCTGTGCTGATTTTCATGAAAATGGATTTTAGGGAATGTCAAAATTGAAGATAACTACTATCCCATATTCATCAAATAACTCTTAGCTAGAGTACAACATTCTGTATTCACACACAGCTTTCCTCCTTTGTACGATTCAGAGAAAGCTATTTTTCCCCCCAGTAATCCTGCAAAGGGAAAAAGTATTTCTTCTTTTGGAGCTCCTTTAAATGTTCCTGTGACTCAAACATACCTAGCATCTTCCTAGTTTAAAAAAAAATGCTGATTTTCAAGTGGTAGAAATGGAACCTCTAACTACATCAATTATGCATAGGGAATAGTTAATGTATGTGTCAGTGTGTATGAGAGTGAGAGAAACTTCCTTTGGCTATTTCCTACTTTTGCTATGTTAGGTTCAACCTCTGTGGCACCTCTATAGAGAATTTCTGGGTGTTTTTTTTTTTTTTGTATGGTTCTCAGTTCTTTTTGTTTCACATTTATCTACACAAATAAGTGTAAAAAATGGGGAGTGCAAAATATGACATAATATTAATATTTATTAGAATCCAAAAAAGAAGAGTCACACGGGGAAAAAAGGAGCAGCACCAAGAGAAAAAAAATGGGTTGTTTGAAGTTTTAAGAAAGAATGAGAAGACTAAGTTCATAGACTACGTTTATTTACTGTATATTACAAATAGAGCTATGCAATGCTTTTGATTCCAAGTCAAAACAAGGTGCTTTTGTAATGATTGGAAAAGTGGGAGCCAAACATGCTCTGTTAAGGAAAGGCATTATGCCATTTTTCAGCAGCCTACCAAGACCACTAAGTGAATATAGTAAGGACCATTGGACCATTGAAATACGAGTATCTAATTTCTATGAACTGCAATTGCAATCAACAGCAGTGTTTGATGCTTCATTGTGATCCTGGAAAATAGTATTTAAAGAATTATATTCCACTATACATCTTGAAACAACTTTTAACCTTTTTTCAGTTAATTATTAAATTTATACCACAGCCTGATAAAAACGGTTTGCTGTTGCTGTTTAGAACTTCAGGTTTTTTATCTCAAAGTTATGAATTTTGGGATGTACACATATATTAACTACTGTATAATCTTACTCTCTCTCTATATATGTGTGTGTGTGTGTGTGTGTGTGTGTGTGTGTGTGTGTGTGCGTGTGTGTGTGTGTTCCAGCATAATTCTTGAATGCCTCAAGCAATTTCAACCAAACTTAGTACATATGACTTACTATGGGGGTAAGACACCCCTAACACCTGTCGGGGTGAATATAGCGGCCACACTGCCCAGCTGATCAGTCTCAACGGCCTTCCACAGTGGCCATGCACCAGCCACTGGTCCATTCCGGACAGCAAGGAGGACCATTGCTGCCAGATGGGTGTCATCCTAGGTGGTTACCGCGGTGGCCGGCCATGCGCAGCCCCAACACCACCAGGTTGCAGTGGTTACCGGTGGCAGTGGTTACCGGTGGCCATGGGCAGCTGGATGGACAGGGAGTGGGGCCCAAAGATGTATAGTGATTTTTTGTATGATTTTACTTTATAATGTGTATACTGTAGGTATACTTTTAAAAGCCTATAAGGATTGGGATACATAAATACCTGGACAACACCGGGTTATCAGCTAGTAAAGAATAAAACATGTGGAAGAAAACATCTGGACCAAAGTTTTTTCCCTTTTGTTGCTCATTTGTCTTTTAAGGAACATAAATAGAGAACATTAGAATCTTTTTCATTTTACCTCATTGGGAATGGGTCTGTTGAAAGAGCCATAAAAAGAGAGGCGTAAGTCAAAGTTTCTGTTAATCTACTTCATCTTTTAAAGCTAGGCTTGGCCCTGTCCATTATTTTGTACATATGAAATATTTTATAGGAAAAGAAAATCTCTCGAGTTTTGGTTTATTATTTTAAATCTGAAATTCTCTCTCTGCTTTGATTTTTTTTGGCCTGGCCTTTATCTAGCCCTTGCCTGTAGTTTTTTCTTCTTCTTTTCTTTAGTAATCTCTCTAGAATTAAACTCCCTTCTGACTGCTCCCTTCAAGATTGCTAATGCACCTGATCTATTCCTGGAACCTACTTCTGCTAGTAAGCATTTCTTGGTTACCCTTCTGTTCTATCCTTTGGCAATGGCAAAAGGGTAGTTTACATAGCAGCTTTTACACGTGCATTTTGTTATTATGGTTCAATTGCTTATCTATTAATTCAAAACAAGTTTTCATAACATTTTGAATGTTTTCATAGAAATGGTGCATTGTAGATTGTTTAATGCATCTCAAATAAATATGGTTCAATTAGCATTACTTCAAACTAAGAGAATGTCACTTATACCAAAATTGAGTTAATAAATCTCATTCACTAATTCTATAATGGTGAAAAAAAGATTCCTACAAAGATGATCTTCTGATTCATTTTAGCACAGTCAACTGGAAATTTGAAGGAGGTGTGCCTTAATATTTACTTCTAGACAATGACTATATCTGGATTTTCCTTTAGTTTTGTGAACTATTTAAGAGGTTGGAAGGTTACAAAATGTAGATGCTGTGTCTTTTTTGTTTTCATTTTAATAAGCTATTTTTTTTCTTTTCTGTATGTTGAAAATGCCAGAGGAAGAAAAGGAGAAAGAGTAGTTTAGTGATTTCCTCTAATCACAGGACAAATGCCAGGTGCAGGAGGTAGCAAAGCTGAGTGGATGGCAAGCCCACAATCTAATGATAAAGAATAGATTACCAGGAGACCTCCAATCACAGATCTTGGGGGAATGACATTAATTAGAATGTAATGATTTCTTCCTGTCTTTCTTGTGTTATTTTTGTTTCTTCTGAGCAGCAATATTAGAAAAGCTTTGGTGGAGGCAGTGAGACAGAATATAGTAAGATGCCTCAGAGGAGACAGGAAATTGTACTGGGTAAGCCTAATTTAACAGATTGCAGCACTTCTACCTGTCTGCATTATATCAGCAGCAGCTATGTCACTGTGAAGTTTAGTAAATTTAGTAAATTTATGTATTTATTCTCAGCTCAATCTATGATTTTTGGGGGGGAAAAAAATATTTCTAAAACCTGATAGGACTTGAGCAAAGTTTTATACTGCATGCTGTCATTTACATTTGGTGAGTCATATCTCTCCTAGTGAGCCGATAGCACAAAATCATGAATTAATTCTGGAGGCGAGATTGCAGATGAGCATTTCACCTCTCACATTTAGAGTAACCAGATTGGACTGCAGGGTGCATTCTCTATATACTTGTAACTTCTGGGAATAGGTGCAAATGAGAGTAAGAATAGCACTGGAGTATGAGAGAAGGCCCTCCATTTATGTGGTAGCATAGAAAGGGGATTGTTCGTTGTCAGCTATTTTTTTTTTCCAGAAGAAGTCATTTTAGAAAACCCTCAGCCATGAAGCAATGCTATTGCTGTTTGCCATTCTATCCTGTCACTGAACCATTGGAGCATTATTAGCAAACATGTCTCCACAATCTTCTAGCATTATTAAGAAATGTTCTGCATTATATTTTTCTGCACTATTGTAAGGCAAATAAGGAAAGATGGACAAAGAAAGACCAAAAGCCATTTAAATGCTCATATACCTAAAATGGATGCATCCGGAATTAGCAATAGCAAGAGCACTTAGACTTATATACTGCTTTGTAGTGCTTTACAGCCCTCTCTAAGCAGTTTACAGATTCAGCATATTACCCCCAACAATGTGGGTCCTCATTTTACCCACCTCAAAAGAATGGAAGGCTGAGTCAACCTTGAGCCTGGTGAGATTCGATCTGCCAAACTGCAGGCAGCCGGTAATCAGCAGAAATAGCCTGCAGTACTGCATTCTAACCACTATGTCACTGTGGCTTATTTTGATCCAACTCCTAATCAAAGCTTGAAACATATTCAGAAATCTGATAAGATATTAGGTAGTTAAAGATAGCTTGGTTTCCAGTTCTATAGAGTATAACTGGTATAGTTGATATTGCCTAGATTTGATTGCCAATTTATTTGTTCTAACATTCTCATCTATTCCAGATTTATAATGGTTGGAACATTGAATATCTGTACATCAAACTATTGTCAATGTCCCTTATTGCCACTAATTTCATTAGAGCAGAAAACTCATTTGAATCCTACCTATGAGTTTTCTTAGTAGCACCTTTGTCCAATAATTATTATGCCAGTAGAAATGTTATACTGTTATACTAAGTGTCAGGACCATATGGGTAAAAGAAATAGTTGTCCAACAATGATGGAGGAAGCCTATGGTCTCACTGAAGAATATTTTATTAAGGACTTTTTCAAACTTAAAACCAGCTATACAGATGTTGCAATCTCTTGCATTTAACATTGATTCCAATCCTGTCCTCTACTAATGCAGAAACTAGTTTGGTTTGGAATCTATTCACATATATTGGTCATTATATTGCTAACCATGGGATATTATTTAGTATTAATACTTTTAATTTCTGTATTGAATCTGTCATAGGGTAGTGTGTTTCCTTGTGGTTAACATTGCTAATCTGAAGCATTTGCAAAAACAATTCTAAAAAACAACACATAAATGTGTTGTTCCGAGGGGTGGGGGAAGGGAAATAAATCTTCATTGGGGCCTGTCAGAACAATTAGAACTCGGACCACACCTTTTCTGAATAGTTTTTATCCCAGAGCTATAATTGCACTCAACAATGAACTAAAGAACCACCATCAGTGAGCTGTTGGACAGCATTACTTGGTCTATTGTGGGGATGTTTGGGTGGTTCAGGGATGGGAATTTGTGATGGGGGGGTGTTTGGGGATTGTTATGTGTGTTGGGCCTGGTCTTTGGGTGTTATGTCAATTTCGTTGTATGGGTATACTGTGTATATATGTACAATGATAATAAAGTAAATTAAATCAATTAAAGTAACACATACACACACCAGAGGTGGTATTCAGCAGGTTCAGAACAGTTCTGGAGAACTGGTAGCGGAAATTTTGAGTAGTTCAGAGAACCGGTAAATACTACCCCTGACTGGCCCTGCCGGCATCTATTCTCTGCCTCCCGAGTCCCAGCTGATCAGGAAGAAATGGGGATTTTTCAGTAACCTTCCCCTAGAGTGGGGAGGGAATGGAGATTTTAGAGTATCCTTCCCCTGCCATGCCCACCAAGCCATGCCATGCCCCAAAAGCCATGCCCACAGAACCAATAGTGAAAAAAAATGGATCCCACCACTGGCACACCAATATATATTGTTATGTTACAAAACAAGTGGGGATAGGGAAGAAGCAAGAAAGTATTAGAAGTTGTTCCTCATAATGATAAAAGCAAGGACACCCCCAAACCTGTAAAGAAAATCATAGATCGTCCCAAATCATGGTTTGTTGAATGGCTAGGGTTCTCACACACGTGACTGACTGAATTTACACAACATATTAAACCACTACATTTAGTCAGGAGTGGAATAGTCCCTTGATACTAAAAGTGTACAGGAGACCTAGAAAGAGTTAAATATATAAATGGTATTCAGAGTATCATTGTGAAACACAACACCCTTTCTTTCTTTGTTGCCTGATTTCTTTCCTCATCCACCCCCATCTTCTAGCTCTTATAAGAAAAATAACAGCAAACTTAATGGTATCGACAGACTCTTGTCTTCTATGTAAAACTGTTCTCTATACAAATGTATTGGGGGCTTTAGGGCACTCAAAGAGAGCAAGATTGAAGTTTCATTAATACATCCCCTTCAGCAACTATTCAGACTGACTCCATCACCCAGCTGTCTGGATCCCTTCTGGCTGGAAATGTCAGGACAGAATCCCCAATTCAGCTGACATGAGGAGGAAGGGAGGGAGAGCAGGGGGATAAGATTAAATTAGTTGTTTTGGGGGTGGGGGGTTTGGTGTATATTATATTTAGCTTTTGCTTTTTATGTATGCCTTGTTCTCTCTCCAAACCTCTTTGTCTTTCTCTGTCTTCATCATCTGCACAATAAATACAGAGTAAGGCATGATCATTACAAAGTGTATGCTTAAATGTCATAGAAAAGTATTTTGCTCTCAGGCCACATTTTATTACAATGCTCGAACAGCAATAGTATTTCAGATGGAGAGAGAAATAGCACCCTGAACATTTAGGATGATTAGTGCAATCTTATTTGCTGCAATGTTTCTAGGAGATTGTAATTGTTTGGCTTTCTTGGCACATTTTAACATTGCCATCACATCTTCCTAGAAGTCTCTTCACAGCAGGGTTTCTAAATCTGGAAATTCACGAAGAAATATTGGACTTGGCACAGTAGCATCATGGAACAGTATTGATTTGATCATGGGAGCTGCTTCAAAAGTTAACAGGCTCTTTTTTGCTTCCATCACATCTCCCTTCCTCCACACCCCCAAGACTTTCGATTTCCTCCAACCAGTTTGTGAGTTAATCGTAGTGGTCAGTTAAGAGGGAATCATCTAAACCATCCTAAATTATGAGTTTCACTGTTTGCACATGCATAAATGCTCCAGTTTAAATTGCAAGTTCTTTCATGATTTCCTTGGTAGTGAGCACTTGGAGAACTCATTTTGTCAACATTGTCTGTGGACAATTTCATGATGTTAATTTCTATAAAGTATATACCACATATATAAGTTCATTGTATCCTTTTTTCCAGATATTTTATGGTTTTATATGAAGTCACATGGTAAGAGCCCACTCTGTTTGGAAGTTGTAAGCTCTATGTTTATATCTTCTTATTTATTGCATTATATTATATTTTTATTGCTTTTCTGGTTGTTTCAAACCACAACCTGTTTTTATCCTTTTAATATTTCAATTACCATTACCATTCAATTACCATTGCAATCTAGGCACAATAAAATCAGTCAGTCACCAGCATTGAAGTCATATAGAACTTTGTTCCTTGCATAGGAAACAACAATTCTCTTTAACATCTCAAATCTCCATCTTCTTCAGCCAAGCAAAGAATTTGTTACCGTAAATAATCTCACGTTATTTCATTGTAGCTTATTATCTACCAGTCATACATCAGCAGTTCTATTCACCTGGCTTAAAATCAAGTTAGATAGCTACCAATAATCAAATTTATGCATGAAGCACATTAAACCACTTCTAGCATTTCAGCTTTCAGTGGCTTAATCATAGAACATACCTACCCTGCAAAAGTCATCTGGAAATAGGGTAAATGCAAATTCATCAATGGAAGATTCACCACTCAGAATAACAGTTCGTTTTTAAGGAATTGATAGGGGTGAAATTTAGGTATGTAAGGATATTTAATTTGGAATCCAGTTGTCTTTTAGATGTATCCTTTTCTGGATGTTATGATATTTTCCTAATTCAAACTATTGTGAGGTTTAAAAAATGTTTTTAATTAGAATAATTTATGTAATATGTAAAAGAAAATAGTATGCAAAATAAAAGTGTTTTATTGCATATTTTTCCATCAGAGATATTTGAACACGACATGAATTATTGGGTTCATATCATTAATTTAATTAATCAATTCTGCATTGAACGTCACTAAATTAGACATGGAGAAAAGTTCTATTGTTTAGTCATGGAACCATATGGAATGTGTGTATTCCTTGTACATACTTGAAAATACTGAAACACCCATATTATTCTCATTATGCTGCATTCATCTCATTCCAAGCCTGTGAATAAGAGAGGTTTAACTCAACATTTATAACATGAGTTAGGACAGAGTTTTCCAAACATTTTGGCTTTGCGAACCAGTGGGGGGAGGAAAACAGGATGGTTCCATGCATGTGGTGGGCATGCACATGTAGCTCCATTTGCGTGAGTCACGGATGCTCACTTGTTGCTCATGGAAGTGGGGATGCACACATGCGCACTCACCGGCCACTTCCATGCCCCAAGGTTCTGAAAGGCTCAATGCCCGGTAATGGGTCATGGCATGGGGGCTGGGTACCCCTGAGTTAGGCTTTGTCACCCATATTTTGCAAGGAAGCCAGATTACTGGGAACAGAGCCTAGATATTTCTCATGCTGGTACCAATAAAAGAGAATGTTGTTCAGACTAGGAACATCAAATTTCATACCAGTATAGTTTTCTAGTCAGTCAAAAATTGAGCATTCATGGAGAGTGCAAAAGGGAGAAAAAGAGTGGTTAACCAATGATGAAAACTCAGATATGACAAGGGTATGAATAGTGGAGCTTCTATTGTGACTTCACAATACACATTTTAATATTTTTGCATCATCATAATTGATGTCACTGTTTACTGCATACACTTGCAACCACAATTGAGCCAAAATTTCTGTTGCTAAGTGAGACAGTTAAGTGAGTGTTGCCCATTTTACTACCATTCTTGTCTCAGTTCTTAAGTGAATCATACAGCTGTTAACTTAATAATATGGTTGTTAAGTGAATCTAGCTTCTCCATTGACCTTCCTTGTCAGAAGAGTGCAAAAAACATGACACTCAGGGACATTGCAACCATCAGAAATATGAGTCAGTTGTCTGTGTCTGAATTTTGATCATGATCATACAATTGCTGCAATGGTCTAAGCGTGAAAAACAATCATAATTCACTTTTTTTCAATATCACTCTAATGGTCACTAAATGATCTGTTGTAAGTCCTTGACTTACAAATAGTATAACTCAATAGAGGAGAAAGGTCCAAAATTTTGTGGCCGTAGGTCTCATTGGAAAAACCATCCAAATAACACAAATCTCACCCACTTTTAGCCAAAATGAAAAATTTTAATATTATAGATAGAGAAATATATCCATGATAGGAGGAGGGTAGTTAGATCTGCCAGACAGACAGTTTGAGAGCCCTGGTATTGATCATCTTTAAAATAATAATGTTAATGAATTCTAAGATTATTTTAATGTGGTCACCTGTGATGTGGTTTCTTCTATTTACTTTTTTTTCCACTTTTGCAAAATATGCACTTTATTTGTTTTTTTCTTTGTTTTCAAGGGAAGCAGCTGACAGAATAAGGCTAGAAATTTAGATGAAATGCAACACTCACTGCTAGCCAGACAAGCATGCATCTGAACTGAATTGAAATGTGGATAAATTTTTAAAGTGTGATGTCACACAAGCCGTCTGTATGTATTATTTCAATAACTATGTCATTGCATATAGGCCAAGGCATATGTTTCATATATTTATAGGTACATGCACGTTACAGTCTCTTGCGTGATCTACCTCTGCAATTCATGGTACTTAGCAACACCTTTAAAATCCAACGTGGCATGGGACCTGATTATTTGTTGGACTTCTTCTCCCTAATAATACCTGCCTGTCCCAGTGAATTGGATAGGGTAGACATAGTCCATAGTCCTTCCCTGAAATCCTACCACCTAGTGGGATCTTGGAAGTCTGTCATGACCATAGTTGCCCCAACTGGAACATCCTCCTCAGCACCAGTGATTTGGCAGGTCCCCATCACATTAGTCTTTCAGAAGGCCATTAAGACCCAGCTTTTTACTGAGGTGCTGGGAAAGGATGGGATGGGATCAGCAGTGGGTTCCACTTACCTTGGCTACCGGTTCAGAACCGGGAGCAGGTGTGTGTGCATGCTTGGTTCGCTCATGTGCAGCACTTCTGGGCATGTGCAGAGCGTCCATGATGACCTCTGGGTGGGTGGGCAGAGCTTCCTACTGCCGCTACTACTGTTTCGCCGGGACTGAGGCAAACCAGTAGAAACCCACCACTGGATGGGATGGGATGGGATGGGACGGGACAGGAATGCAATTGAATACAATGCGATGCGATGCAGTGCAGTGCAGGGCAGGGCAGTGGAATGGAATGGAATGGAATGGGGGAAATTAGAACTTGCTCTGAGGCATTCTAAAAGGATGATTAAGGTGCAATATAAGGTTTTAATTTCCATTTAATCATTTTACTCTTTTGTTTTATGGTTGTTTTACAGTTACAGGTTTTACTCCTATTGTGAACTGCTCAGAGTTGTTTAAGATGGGCAGTTATACAAATCTTTTAAATAAATATATAAAATGTGGTAGAAATATTTGTTATACTTCTTGCAATTGGCATAAATGAAAAAGTACTGCACAGATTTAGGATTTTTTTCCCCTGATATACATATACAGCTATAAAAAGTGTTAAGAGAATAATAATAATTTTATTTCTTTGTTCTATCAGATTTCTATTTCACGTGATTAAAAGATATATGCAGTTAAGATGATATCTTTAGTGATGATTTTAATGCATGCTAAAATTCTTGACTAAAACACAAAATGTATGGAAAGACATACCTGCTAAATGTTTGATTAATTGCTCATTTTGTAAAATTGAAATTGTGCATTAAAATTCATACAGAGATTTGCACACAAGTTCATATGCATTTCTGTACTGTTCGTCTAATCTCCAATTTTATTTATATATATATATATATATATATATATATATATGCAAGTTTATTTTTC
>JANHFK010003265.1:113637-127907 GCA_036250565.1 Sibynophis collaris | reverse complement strand
TTGAAATCAAGAATATGCATAAATTTAACATGAATTGGAAAAAAATGTTTATCAGTTTGAAGCCCTATCCATTTTTTACATTAGTCACATGCAACGGACATTAAAAGGAGCAGGATTGTGCAACAGTCCTGGCTGTTGTCTTATCTTTTTTGCAGATTCTCCACTCATTTGTATTTTCCCTAATACATTCATAATACATATTTCTACACTTTCTTCAGAATGAACTGCATCACATTTCATAAAATACCAGTAAAATGTGGGAAAAAAAGTCAGAACAAATGTAGCAGTCGTTCTCTTTTCACTTTTAATGAATTGAACATCCTTATCTGACTCGTTTCTGCCAATATACTGTATGTTGTGTACAGATTGGCTTATGTCTTTACATTTGTAAATCATAATGATTATGAAAAAAAAATAGAATTTTGGATTTTAATCTGTACGGGCTAAGATAGGTAGTTCTGCACAAACCTGGAAGTATTTACAATTCCAATTCCTTCTATAGAATGGGAGACAGCAATATGAGGTAAGCAGGGACAAGTATGTCCATAGTTTATGATAAAAAAAAGTAAAGATGGCAGCCACAATAATATAATCAAAGTTCCACCTATTTTTATGTGTGTTGCTGATTTTATGTGCATCACTGACTTTTTTGACTCTACCGTGTAGACAACCCTAGGGGAATATCTGTTAAAATTATGTTTTAATATCATTATTTAAATAATTTACCATTAATAATTACAATTTCACCCTCAGATTGACAGATATACGATAAGAATTTCCTGCTCATCTACTAGCTGAATTCCATCTCTAGGTGAAACATTTCAAACAAACAGTCTATTAGGGTCCTCTTTATTAAAATCATACAGGATTTCTCTCCTTCCCTTTAATAGAATACAGAATAACAGAATTGGAAGGATCCTTAGAGGTTTCTAGTCCAACCCCATGCCCAAGCAGAATATACTATTCTAAACAAATAGCTGTCAATTGCTTCTTAAAAAACTCTAGTAATGGAGCAACCATAACTTCTGGAGGCAAACTGTTTCCTGATTAATTATGTTACCTGTCAGATAATTTCTCCTTAGTTGCAGGTTGGACCTCTCTTTGACAAGTTTCCATCTGTTACTTCTTGTACTGCTCTCAGGTACTTTGGAGAATATGTTTCTCTCCTGTTTGTGACAGCCTCTTAAATATTGGAAGACTGTTATCATATCATATTCCCTTAATTATACTAGATGTATCCAGATCCTGCAATGATTCATTATAAGTTTTAGTCTCCATACACCTAATCATCTTTAGAGGACATTTTATAGAGTGTCAACATCTTTTTTGTATTATAATGACCAGAATTGGTTGCAGTATTCTAAGTGTGGTCTTACCAAAGCAGTATAAAGCAGAACTAATACTTCACATGATTCCTTAGTTGATGCAACCTAGGACTACATTGGTCTTTTTTTTTTTGGGTGGGGGGAGCTGCAGCACACTGCTGACTCATACTTCAATATGAGGCTTCTAGGACTCCTAGATCCTTCTCACGATTACTGTTGTTGAGTCAGGTAGTACTTATGAATTTGCTTTTCCTTACTTAAGTGTAAAATCTTAGTTTTCTCCCCAGTGAATTGCATTTTCAATTCACCCCATTTTGTTGCAAAGATCCTCAATTCTTTCAGGATCTTTCTGGAAGTTGAGCCTAACTTCTAAAGTGTTGACTAGTCCCCCTAGTTGATGTTGTCTGCAAATTTGATGAATTTTCCTTATGCCCCTTCCTCTAAATCATTTATAAGGATATTGTAGAATACTGAGCCTAACAAAGAACCTTATTTTTATTTCCGTATTTCATTTATTTATCTAAATATCCATTTTGCTGCCAGGGCACATTAAATTTTTTATTTAATATTCATATTTAATGTAATTGTAAATATTTATCTACATTTACATTCTTATGATAGGATCAGTGGGAAATGTGAAAAATAACGTTAATGGAACACAATATCAGATATCTCTTATTTAAAATGTCGCTCTAAAGTAATTTTGGTTCCTACTGATACTTCTTGGGCATGATAATTGCTTATCAACCCCCCTTTCCATTTCTTTTCTTTTATTATTCATTTTTCTAGAAATAAGTGACACAGGTCCTTTTCTTTTTCCTGGCCCCTCCCTTGTCCCATCCAACCAACTAGTAGGAAATTCTTTGAGCCAGAATTTTTTAGATGACCTGAGAGGAATGTATTGAACTTTGGACTTAGGAAAATCTGAGGGAGCTTCCTTTTAGTTCCATTGGTAGAAAAATCCTGTTGTAATTCACTTCAGTTGTGTGAGAGCAATTTAAATACTGAAGAAAATAAATTAAATAGTCAGAGGGTTTGAGGACATTATCCAAAGTAGGCAAGTGATGGGAGATTCGTGATCTTATTGCAAACAGAAAGTTTTTTTGCCAAGTACTGTACAACCAGGGAAAGACTGAAGAGTGTAAATTGAGATGAACGAAGGAAAAGTACATGATTAGTCAGGGCACATCAAAAATCTGATATTGAAGCCTTTGAGAAAAATGCTGAAAGCAGTTAAGCTGTCAAGGGGAAAAGAACTCTGTACCCTTTCTATAAGAGTGGGAAGCTGTGGCATATTTTTGAGGTGAAAGAACATTTCTGAATCCTAAAATTAATCATGCCAGGATACAGCAAATTACATTTAATTTCATTACCCACCCATTTTCCTCCCAGAAATCAAGTAGAATTTGTAGGATGATGCATTGTGTAGTCAGTTGAGTCAACCAACTGAGGGTATCTGTGATACCCTCAAACCAAGAAATGTTTCTGAAAAAAGCCAAAATCTGAGAAATCAGACAAAATCCTTTATTCTCTCCCAGCAACAGGTATTGGAGACTTAGCAGCCTTTATTTAGAAGCAAATATTTTCCATGATGAGTGATTAGAATTCCCTTTGCATTTGTTGATTCTCCTATTAAACCTATATTTAGTTTTTGACTTTATTTATTACTGAAGATTCCATGGCATTTAGTCAAAAACCAAGAACTATGACTAAGAAAGATAATACATATGGAAATACAAAATAGCATGATCCATGCTTTTCAGCCATGGTACACACCCTCAGCAATATAAATAAACACTTAATTGAAGGGGAGATATCTCTTCTTTCAGGTCTTAGTTCTTTTAGTCCCCATAGTCCCCCACTGGTTCTCAGGGGCCTTCTAAATCCCAACAGGGCTGGAGAAAATCTAATGTTGGGTAAAGTAATGTTGAAGTAGAGATAAGGTAGAGATAAGAGGAAGTGCTGTTCCATAGGAGCAGGGAGGGGAGAACTGGAGAAAGGTCACCTACATGGACACCAAATGTTACCTTTCCTTAGAATGTCCCTTTCAGATCTTACTGGATGTCATTGAGAGCAAAAGGTACCAAAGATACCTAGGTTCTGGGTTATGTAGGGGTTGAAACATGAAAACAGTATCTTGATTTGCCAACTGATGACATTGCAGTTCTTGAAGTGGGGACCATAATCTTCTCTGAGCAGGAAATTACTTTTCGCTATCTGGATCACTGTCTTTGCATGAAGAGTAAGATAAATTAAGGAGTTCACCCACCACAGATGTGTCAAAAATTTGCTTTTGCTACATTTGTACAGACCAAACACACATTTTTGCAGGTGTACTTGTGTTGAGACTGCAGAACCATGAAAATTAGCAGCTAGGTATTTAATATTTCTATGCATGGTTGTTCAGACATCCAACAACTAAGGCCCAAAGCAAGCATTAAAACTCCAACTTCCAGATAGTCTAATCATTCACATAAATCAACTGACATGAAAGCTAAGAAAAGTGTGGTGGGAGCCCCAAAAGGGCAGTCCAAATTACCAACAAATAAATGTTTAATATCTGAGATGAAGATTTGGCTTCTTGTTGTTCTTACCTAATTCTACGTCTGCCAGATATTTCTTTTTAAACAGAATGTTGTCTTCCCTTATGAATTTGTTTATTATTCAGCTGTAATGGTAGCCGGATATTTATCAAAACATGAGATTTCCATTCAGAGAATTACATATTTCTAAGATACTTTTAAATTCACTTTGCATTCTAAACACAATCAAGAATCATACACACACAAAGATCAGAAAGTAGCATGTATGACCCATAAAAGTTCTTGTATGACATCCCACATACTTTTTTTCTTTTAGCTTGCATGTTAAATGATTTGTATGAATATTGAGACTATCATAAATTTGAGAGTTTTGATGTTTGCGTTGGACCATAGTTCTTGGATGTCTGAATTTATGCCTGTGGGTTGGGGACCCCTTATAACAGGAGTCCCCAACCCACAGGCTGTGGCCCATCCACATTACTGGGTAATGAACTGTTCGGAATTGGGCTGCAGAAGTGATGCGTGAGCATACGTGCATCTCCACTTGCGCAAACAGCATGCAAATGTGTGTGTGTGTGTGTGTGTGTGTGGTCTATTTGTGCAAGCAGTGGGCACATGTGCCAGTCACTCACACAAAACCATCTCCCTCCCCACGGCTAGTCCACAAAGTTGGAAAGTTGGAGAAGTCAGCCTTATAAGACAAAATGTCTTTAACTGTAATTTTCTTATTTATCATTCCACATTTTAATTGTTGAAAGAGAAACAATATGCACATGAGTAATTATTTTAAGCACTTCAGATTCAAAGGGGGAATCTGTGCTTCAGATCTGGAGCATGTATGAGCATGTACTCACCACCAGTTGGCAGCTCCTTAAGCCAAGCATGTCTATTCCCAGGAAAAAACTGAGAAGTTCCACCTGTGGAGATTAGAGACTTTAAGGAATAGTTCAAAGGTTCTGTGTAGGCAGATACCCACAGCTGCTGAAGCAGCTTTTCCCTTTTGAATTTAGAACATTGCACAGCCTTATCAACCATGGAAATTGGGTGAGGGGGAATTTCCATTAATTTCTTTGCAAGAAGAATGTGATGATCCTTCAAAACAGCATCTCTTGTAATGAATTCTGAAGATAAATTTAACATCATCTTAAATATCTCTCAGTTCAAAAAAAATGAGTGTATTTAGAGAAGCTACATACAAAAATATGTATATTCAGATAATTTGCATACACAATTCATACAAAATATGTATTTTATGGAAAACTGTGTACAAAATCAAAATGCTTTTATTTGGAAATAGGATAAGACCCTGGAAGGCTTAGTGTATGATTCTGTTACTATATACATTCTGGCTGGATGCCAAATGGACAGAACCCAAGTAAACAAGGATTTTTATGATGCTATCTGGGATTATTTTGAGTTTATTATACCTAAGGAAGTGGATAATATTCTTGGCAGCATCAGCACTGCCACCTTTAGCTTGAAACTTCTGACTCCTTTGATTAACTGGACAAAATTGCAAAAATATGTTTTTACATACAGTAAATTCTTTACATATCTTGGTTATTTATGTTGACCAATGGCATTTTATGGGGAAAAAAGATCAAGCATATAATTGATCTAAATCCTCTACTGGGGATGGAACTCAGGAACCCCGTAATAAGATTTGGGCTATGCAGTACTGTATATTACTGACAAAAATTCAAATAGTATTAAACTGGTTGTGTACTGCCTTCTGGTGGTCAATTTAAGTTTTCTTTAAAAAAACAAAACCTTACAGATTATATACACTGTGCAAAACTGAAGAAATCCCTCCACTCCCAGTCCCAAGATTGAGTAGATGCTGTAAAACCTCATAAAATGAGGATGTAACATAATATGGCATCTTTAGCTCTCTGCCTAAGAGTTAATGAAAAGGAAGGTAACCTCTATATCATTCTAAAGAGGGATTCAAGTGAGTGTTATTAATCTGACCAGATGCTTACAGGGGATGTGTTTTTGACTGTAACTATGCCATGGATGGGAGAAACAACTGATTAGGTTGAAAACCAATCTCAAACTATTACAAGAAGTAGATCTATAACAATAGTTTCCCAAATGCAATGCTTGAATAGTACTGTTACACAAATGCCGAAGTTCCTTCCTTTCCAGTTGTATTGATTTTCTCAGTTGGAGGATCCCAAATCAGCTATTTATGGCACTTAAATTTCTTCTCAAACTTCTTAGGATCTTAGATTTGTCTAAATTTATTTAGAGGGAATTTTGCTGGTAATATTCAACAAAGGCTATTAAGAGGGGTTTAATGTCCAATCTTGAGAGGGAGAATAAAGTCCTATTATCCGTATATAATGACAGCCATAGTCTTCTATGGCCAAGGGAAGGGAAATGGTTCTTGCACTATTTAAAAATGACCCCAGGTTGTTAAGGTAGATGTTAAAGTTGGGCTCAGATACAGTCCAGATGTACCCCTTATTTAGAGGGATGACCCATCATTATTACATCTTATTTGCAATGGACTTTTTTTTTACAGAATGTTTATAAGGATAATCACTTGTCTGTCAATGTTTATGTGTGTGTGTATGGTTGTGCTTTCTCTAGAACATGGATATACATCCTTTTTAGGGCTCTATTTGATATTTAAAATTAATGTTATAGGAAGAAGAACAAGATCAGAATTTATATAAATTAATGTCAACTTATGAAATTAAATGTAAACACAATTATTATAAATCTGAATGTAATCAATTGTTGCGGTGACAACTTTTGGAAAGCTTGTAAGTGCTGAAGTAGGACTATTTCAGAAAAAAAATGAACTGGACAAAGGTCTTTTATTCTAAGGATTGGTTCCAGATTGGTCCCTCTGTCTTCTCTCTCGCTCTCGCTCTCTCTTCCATTTTGACTGGTTACAGAATGCATTATTCAAATGCCTTCCAAACTCTTCTTATTGCTAATTATATATTAAACAGGTTCCCAGCCTCATTTCTGCTTATGACACAATCCCAGTTCCACCATGACACTGACTGAAAAGCTTGCTGAAGCTTGGTGGGAGCTTGTGCAAATGACACTTCTCTTTTTAGGCCTGTCAGTTGTAATGGAATATTTGATGAGGAAGTAATAACTTTAGAGTTCCTTATTAGCAAACCTGAAGACAAGACAGGAGGGTGGAGGGAAATGACACTTTCATCGGTTTTTATTTATTCATTTATGTTTTTAAAAAAGCATTTAATGTGATATTTCATAGAACAACAGGTTGTGATTCTTGATTGGTTTTTTTGGTGGGGAGTAGCAATTTAGCACATAATTAACTTCCTGATGGTTTAAATTCTCTACATTTAAGTTCTCTACATTTCAAAAGGAACTTGGGGTACATTTTTTCAAAGAGATGTAAGCATCCACTTTATTTTGCTAGAAGGGAAGTATCACATAAGTGTACCGTTATATACTGACATATGCTAGATTCCTAGGAGGCATTAGTATTTTCTTTTACCTTTAGACAATAATTGCATTTTTAAAGTATAAAAAAAACCTCAATGTGATTCCTTACTAAAGTATCTTTTAGAGGGCTGAATACCTAATTCTAGTTTTCTTTAGTGTACTGTATTTGAGGATTCTACTTAGAGTTGTAAAATTACAATAATTCCCAATCTGTGACAGACTATCCAAAGGTGATTATTCTGAAGAATGCCATCACAATGAAAGAACAATTTTTGAGAGATGAGTATAGTGTGCATGAACTTTCCATAGATTTCTTCTTTCATATATTTGTTTGGTTTTAATCCACTTTAATTCTTTAGTGTGTGAAAGAAAATGGACTTCTGGTGACTCAGAACTTTCAAGGTTTCTTTATTACAAACAGAAACAATTAAATTATTTGCTCTGTTATTCTAAAACAGAGAATGTTCACATAGCAACAAATAAATAATTATTTTTAGGAAACTTTGACCCTCAAAAGATCAAATCTGTTTCCTAGGCTAATCTTTTTTTTTTCTTTAGATAATTTGATGACAACTTCTATCATGATCAGGAAGTATAGTCAGGGATCAGGGACTTTTGATTTAATTTCAGTTAGGACTAGATATCAATCTTCATTGAAACTGATCTCTTTTCCCCCCACTTTTACTTTGATGGGATCTAAATCATGACTCTAATAAATATTTTATTAAATCATCTCTGAGACATGAGTTGTTGGTCAAAACAATTTGCCTTCCATATAATCACAGTGATGTTATTAATTCAGTGGCTTTTTATTTGTATGAATAAAGAAAAGGTTAAGCTGCATGAAGGTGTACATAGATTTGCTGCTGACATTTCAGCTGACAAGGATAGAATTTTTGCAGGACATTTGGAAATGATTGTGTATACTGGTGAATAGTCTCTGAGCTGAAATGTTCAAATACTTTGGTCAGAACAACAACAACAACAACAACATGAACTGAGGCAGAAAGAAAAGTTCCCAACACAAAGAAATACGGCTCACCAGCAAATATGGCTTACATTTATGAGTAAGTTGTAATATAATTGAGCACTAGAGTATGCTACTACGTCTGCATAACCTCCTCTCAAGATTGGGTAATACTTTCTAGCAAATTCTGCCACATTGGAAGAGAAAAAGTCTTCTGATGTACTTTTTTGTGGCACGTATTTGTTTGTTTGTTTGATTTCTATAGCTGCCCATTTCAAGTGACTCTAGGTTGCATCTAGAAATCAAATTGTGCTTAATTTTGCGCTGAGTGTATCACATGCAATAAAGTTTTGCCTGTGTTTACATTTTGCTGCCTTCAAAATGGTGTAGCTGGTTCAGACACCTCCTTTAGTAAGGAGGAGAGAGGGAGGGAGGGTGGAAGAGAGAGAATGAGAGGAGAGAGAGAGAGATTTTTAAGGTCCAACATAGTAATATATTTCCGTCTTTTTATGTAGCCCTCTGGATCAACTGACTTGACTATGTCATGGTAAAAACAAGACATAATCCGTTCCTGAACTGTTTAATATCCCACATTAAGCATTATTATATAAGCATATAAAACCCTACTTAACTTTTCTAAAATAAAAAGTCCCAACTATTACAACCTCTCCCATAGGAAAAATGATTGATCATTTCTGATTTTTTTTTCAGTTCTACAACATCATGATTTAGGGTAAGATCGTTATATTTTTCATATCCACAAGTCAGTATCTGGATTGTACAGCACTTTTAATAAGCTTGCAGCAATTTGGGAATATTAGAGGTACTAACTAGAAACTAATTTGAAATTTTGGAGGATATTTCTCTCTCTCTTCCCTTTTAATTAGTTTTTTCTGTGGATAAGCCTACTTTTTTATTTTTGCTAAATGAATTTCTTGCCCAAAATGGATCTTTCTACTGAAGGATGTTCGCTAGATGTGATAAATTATAACTCCAATTAAGTGTGAAAATGCTCTAAAGCTGAAACTTGCTTGCTGGTTATTAGCTGATGCAGTTATCTGCCAGGGGTTTGTGAATGGGTTGCCACACGTTAAGAATTTATATGGTTTGTTTATTTTTGGAAACTCTGTATGAAATAAGTAGGAATCTACTTCAGTAATTTGTCTTAAGTAATTTACAAGTAAAAATGCATATTACTATGCTATGCACCTCTACAAAGTCTCTCACGTTCAAAGAATCACAGAATTGGAATGGACTACAAAGTTAATTATTTTCAATTTTCTACTGAAGTAAGTCTTGCTCCTGCAACAGCCATATTAAGTGATTGCAAATTCAATGTCTAACTAAATATTTCTAACATGGAAAGTTTGAGGTACTGGGGGAAACCTCCTGGTTTTCCAGATGTAGCTGAATGATAGCTTCCTGGTCTTTTACCTTGCATGACTAATAAGATAAGATAACTTTTATTGTGACTTTTTTCTGTGAACACACTGACACACTTTAAAAAATGAAATTCTGATGCCTGCTCTCAAAAGTAAATCTATATATTTATATACCTATACCCATACATGCACATATATATGCTCTCTACATACACATACATATCCATATTGTATACATAGCAGAAACAAGAGTCTTGAAAGTTAACAAGCTTAATACTATATGGTACAAAGCTATTCCAGAATCTAGTTCTTCTGCTTTGGAAAGTGTGAAACCTTCTCCCTGAAGATAACAAAGAAAACCAGTCATGGAGAGGATGTGTAGCATCCCAGACAATACTGTGGTCCCTGGTCCAGCATCACTTATATGTTGTGTCCTGGATAGAAGGAAGTGAACTTCCAATAATCTTCTTTGCCATCCTCACCACTCTCTGCACAGCCTTCCTGTCCAAAACAGTAATACTTCCAAACCACACAAACAACACGACAGGATGCTTTCAATCTACCGGTAATAACGAATGACGTCTAATAATGAAGAATGCTGGGGGATATGTTTCAGTAATGTAAGGACAACACATGATCCTCACTATAATTTAAGAAGTATTTTTTTCCCAAATCCAAGGAACAAATTAGCTCAATGGGAAAAATGCTCAAAAAATAAAGGGAATCTTCTTATCCTATTTAGGGGTCTCCTTTTAAGCTATGAAATAGGCTGCAAATGTCTTGTCCTTAAGAGAGTCTCTTGGGATCTAACTGAATTAGACAACTATTGCCTTTCTCCAACCTTTTTAGCATTTTCCATTTCCCCTTAGAGAAAGTTATTTAGATTGTGTTGGAGAGACAACAGTGAAGCTCCTAATAGAAGTATCTTGATTCTTTTTAGTCAATATTCAAGTGTAGATATGGGAACACACAATTAAAATCATCATTCATCTAGACCAGTGATGGCTAACCTTTTTATCAACGTGTGCCAAAAGCAGGGGGGAGTGTGGGTGGTTGCACACATATGTGCCTACACCCATAATTCAATGTGCCCTGGCCCCGCATATGTGCAGGCTTCCTCCCCTGCACACACACACACCTTTGGCATGCAATGGCATGGTGGGTCATCATGTGCCAGTATCAAGAAGTTTAATTTCCAAAGGCAGGAAAACGCCCATTTCCTGACTTTCAGTGGGACCAGAAGGCCTGTTTTTTGCTCTCCCCAGGCTCCAGAGGCTTTCTAGGAATCTGGGGAGGGTGAAAAAGATCTTCTCCACCCCACCAGAGGCTCTCTGGAGGCAGGAAACTTCCCGTTTTCCGACTTCCAGTGGGCCCGGAAGGCCCGAAAATCAGCTGGCTGGGATGGGCATGCACACTGCAGCTGAGCTGGGGCAACACTCATGTACCCACCAATATGGCTCCACATGCCACCATCACAGATCTAGAGGGACAGTCATAATAGCTTGCTTTTGAGTCTTGGTGAAGAGGCCAAGTCTTCCCCAATTATTCTGGAGAACTGTTAACTAACTGTAATTGTATTCCAGGGATATATGTCACGGATCTACTATATTCTTGCTAATATGTCAATAGCATGAATATGCAATAATCCTATTGACTACTATCAAACTTGAAAAAATAGATGTTTCTTAAGCATAAATTGAAGTAGCCATAATTAATTCAGACATTGTGTAATTACCTTACTATACAATATGTGATTTCTTACTATTGTTATAAAACACAAGTTATAAAAGTATTAAGAAGCTGCTCTTGCACAGGTGATAACTAGCTTTTTAATTCTTTTTGTCATTCCTCTTTACCTTGAATACATGCTCTAAACTGAAGTCTAATTTTTCTCTTTGTTGCCACAATCTTCACAGTAACTTCAATATATATATGAATGTGAGTCTCTCTCTCTGTGTACCCTTATGTGTTTGTGTATTACTGTAAAGCAGCTAGCATAGTCCCACTGCACTGTAATTAGTACTTCATTTTGCCAAGGAAGTGCATTCTAGGTATAATAAGGTAGCTATTGCAGGTTAAATATGTGCAAATTGATTTTTATTGTTGCCATTATTATTATTGATAGTGTTTTCCCAACTTAGTAATAAGAACAGGATAAATTATTCCTGTTAAATCTCAAGAAAGAGTTTAGCAGAAGGTGGCTGCATTTAAAATGCCTTTTGGAACTTGGATTAGCATCCTAGTTCTGAAGTTGAATTAAGTACAACATTTAATGTCATATCATAAGGATTTGAAATATATTTTAACTGGTGCAAAGCTGCTCTTTCTTAAGAATCTGTGTTGATTTCTATGAATGTGTAATATCTTTCTGAGTGATAACTTAGTGAATCTACAGTATTTAATCTTTGAATATAGAGACGTCTAATTTATATTTCTTTTTCAAGTTTATATTACATTCGTCTTTTTTTGTTGCTTAGCCTTCAAATTTCAAATGAACAGATAAGATTTAACTGAAATGACCTCATTTTGTAGGATTTAATTATAGGGACTGAGGAAAAGCATTCCATCAGAACATATTTTTTCTGGAAAAATCTGTGTAGCAATCTTGTAAATAATATGACATATTTTAAGAATCTCTAGTTCTGTCATTTCTTTCCTCTTAAGGGAATGGATTCTCTTAGTACATAAGAAGATTATGACTTCAGATCAGTTAGGACAGCCAGTTTTACAGTGGTTCCTAAATGTGAAATAGAGACTTACATTTATGCCCCTCTGATGTTGGTAGTCCTTCTTAGTCAGGTGGCTTTCTACTGAGGTGCTTTGTGGAGATCACAGATGCAGCTGTCTGAGTGCCTATTTGTCTTTGGTATGAGCATAATTACTATTTTCTCTCTGCTCTGCTAATTGCTTTTGTAACCCCCCTGTCCTCTTTTCTTCCACCCCCACTTGCTGGGGAGAAAAATTCCCTCAGACACTGTTCAACAAGACTGCGTCCACCAATAAATTGTTTCTGCGGACCGCTATTTACCTTTTTTATTTTCTGCTTTGTTAGCAACGCAGAGGTTTCATTAGCAGAGAGCAAATGAATTTTGGGGAGAGCAAATGGGAATAGTGTACTTTTGCAAGGGGAAAAACATCCAAGCAATACAGCTAAGGTACCTAATAAGCTTGAGAAGTAAGGTGAAAAGTGTCTTTATGCGTAAGAGGTGTGAATGTGAGATAATATAAGGCATGTTAGCAGAAGCAAAGGAAGACAGAGAACTTTTGATCTTTGGTGATTAGAGAAACTTATTTACTTTGGTGAAATGCAATAGGGCTGCTTGATGCTATATATATTGGAGTCAGGGGTGAAATCCAGCAGGTTCTGACAGGTTCTGGAGAACCGGTAGCATAACTTTTGAGTAGTTCAGAGAACCAGCAAATGCCACCTTTGGCTGGCCCCAGAGTTGGGTGGGAATGGAGATTTTGCAATATCTTTCCCCCAAGAGTGGGGAGGGAATGAGGATTTTACAATATCCTTCTCCTGGAATGGGGTGGGAATGGAGATTTTGCAATATGCTTCCCCTGCCACGCCCACCATGGCATGCCCACCAAGGCACACCATGCCCACCAAGCCACACCCACAGAACAGGTAGTAAAATAATTGGATTTCATCACTGATTGGAGACCAACACTGAACAAGGCAGGGATCAGAGCTAGCTTTTTTTCTAACATTGTCTATTGTCTTATTTGTATAGGAGACTGTACAAAAAACAAACAAACATTACCATTCTCTAATTGCCTGAATGTTATTTCCAAAAGAATATTATTTTGCTTTTAATATGATTTGTATTTGTTTGTTTGAATCACAATTATGTATTAGGGAGTCATACACTGCTCAGAATTGGCCAGTTTGTTCCATCTATGCAGTGTAAGTAAATACAAATTTTAAAAAGTCAAGAGCTTTAGAAATTTGTAATATATCTCCTGATACTGGTTTTTGACCTTACATTTCCACAATCATATTATTGGTATATAAGGTGGTTAATTTGCTTTGCTACACATATTTTCTGATCTATAAAAGCTAGTTCCTGCAAGAAATATACATAGGTTGTTTTTTTTCTTTTGCAACTTAAATGTTATAGGGAAGTCAGGAAATTTTCAGAGCCCTGGAGAAGTAATAATAAGAAATAGAAATGTTATTTGGCCATCGCAACCAGTGCAAAAACAGACTCTGCAAGTCATCCATGAACATTTCATTGACTTTTTTTAAAAAAACATGGTGTTTATTTTCAATCTTATTAGAGGAAAACTATTGAACAAAATGCAAAAGATTCACTACTTTAGTTAAGAGTAATGAAGATTGAATATAGCAGGAGGAAAGGGGATAGTAGAATTAAGATGAAGATCCAAGATTACAAAAAAAATCTATTCCTCAAGAAGCTCTACTGGGAATATGTTCCCAATCTCTGTTCAAAACTCCACTTTTTTTCTGATTAAATCTCGTGTTTTTATGCCTGGGTATTATCAGCTTTACATTTCTCTCTTTGTTTAGACCATCTATCCAGATATAGATAGATAGATAGATAGATAGATAGATAGATAGATAGATAGATAGATAGATAGATAGATAGATAGATAG
>JANHFK010003265.1:95223-108849 GCA_036250565.1 Sibynophis collaris | reverse complement strand
TTCCTTCCTTCCTTCCTTCCTTCCTTCCTTCCTTCCTTCCTTCCTCCCTCCCTCCCTTCCTTCCTTCCTTCCTTCCTCCCTTCCCTTCCCTTCCCTTCCCTTACTTCCTCCCTCCTTCCCTCCCTTCTCCTTTATTAAACTTGTGCATGACAGTTCTGAAAGATCAGTTTCTGTTTTGTTTCCTGCCCTGAGAAAGGTCCTTTAATTTAAACTGAAATGTGGTGGCTATTAAAGTTCTAAAGGCAGTGAGAAAGTTACTCCTATTGCCTGTGGTGAACCATTCAACATCAATGTGATACTAGTGATCATCTGGGCTTATTTCAGTTTGAAACTAAATTGAAACAATCATTCAACATGTGTTAAGAGCCTTGGAATTGTCAAAACCTACCCGATTTATTAGGGTGGTTGTGCCTTCTGCCATAGATTGTTACTTGACTCTAAAACACAAAAGAATGAGTACATTAACATGATTGTTGTTTATTTTTAAGGTCTTCTATGTGACACAATTCAGGGGAATTCAGGAGGCTGGAAAGAAAAGAGTCCCTGGGTTAGGCTAAGCAGGCAATATGTGTCCTTCCAAACATCTTTGGAGCACTATTCTATTTGTCTTCATTCATTGGATTCAAAATAGAATAACATTTAAGAGCCCTAAAGTTTGGACTAGATCTACAGCTAACTTGAACATCTTGCTCAAAAAACATTCATCAATGGTTCTTCAACAATATGGCTACAGTAAAGGCAATTGCAATTTTAGATTTTACTTACAGCATTATAGCTTCTAGATTATAGAAATTAATCCACAATTCCTGTAATTCCCATGTAATTTATCCTTTTGTAGAGGATGTAGTTTCCCTCACCAATCACTCTACCACACTTAAGTCTATCCATCCAAGTAATTTAGTCTAGAATAAATGCAGCTGTGAATGCTTTCACTGATTTTGCTGCCATTTCTTTCCTTTCCCTTAACTTTTCTCCCCTTGAATCAAAGAGTTAGAAAAAATACCAAAATAATGAAAGTGTATCTCACTTTTGCTGGCTAGAAAAACAAAAAAACAAAAAGCAAAAGTCAGTTTAAATTGAAAGCTGCTAATTAATTAGCAGAGATTTGAACTCTCTGAGGCACCTCCTAGAAACATGGTGCAGCAAGTACATTCAAAATAACATTTCACTATTAGAAAACACAATATAGCAAAGGGAACCGTTTTAAAAAGAAAGTGGAGATTGAATGTGCATATTGCTTTATCCACTACCCTGTTCAGTAAAAGTATTCAATTTGTTCAGTGCAAGCCATGCATCCTGTTGATCAATCCACCCATGTAACCTTCTACCACCATTTTGCTTGTTTGTTTTGTATTGCAAGGAAAGTTCCACTGATTTCCTGTATTTTGCTTGTGCTCCATCAGATGTGGTGCTGTTGTGCAGTGTACAATAGTGTACAACCCAAACAACCATGAATGTTGGCTCTGCTGACCCTCCCAAAATAATTAAAACAGGAGAAAACTTACTCATACAAGAATGCATTTTAAAATTTGTACCCTATGACTATCATTAAATATTGTACCTTATGATTCTTGACAAATGTATCTTTTCTGTTATGTACACTTTTCTGTTATATGCACCAAGACAAATCCCTTGTGTTTCCAATCATACCTGGCCAATAAAGAATTCTATTCTGTTCTAAAAAAGGCAACCGGACTTTGTTTTCCTTGAAGATGTGTCACTTCTCATCTAAGAAGCTTCTTCAGTTCTATCAGTCAGAACTAAAGAAGCTTCTTGGATGAGAAGCTAAACATCTTTAAGGAAAAACAAAGTCCAGATGCCTTTTGAAAAAGCACCTTTGGGACAACCATGACCTAGATGACTGAGAATCTCCATAGACATTTAGTTATGCAAAACATATTATTGGAGAAGCAAAAAGCAACCAAACCTGTAGGTTTTCTCTTGAAATGTAAGTGAATATGGTGATGAAGAGCAATGTCTAGAAATGAGAGATGCATATGTAGCCTCAGCTAGTTAATAGGAACTATCAGATAGTATAGTCTTGATCACAAATATTACTAATATCATGAATAAGGCATTGTACATTATTCATATGGCAAAACCTATATCAGGAAATGACGGCAAACACTACTTTAGAATAGGAATAGCTAAGAATGAATAATGAATTGTGCCTCTTCAATGGGCTGAAAAGTTAGGTTGCAGCATGTTCTCGAAAAGTTATTGGGAGGCATGTTTTCATGCCATGGCTAATTGGATATAATGGGTGAGCTTTCATAACTTCAATTGATTTAGAAGTGTAGCAATAGCACTTAGACTTATACAGTATACCGCTCCACAATGGTTTACAGCACTCTCTGAGTGGTTTACAAATTTCAGCATATTGCCCCCACCAATCTGGGTCCCCATTTTACTGACTTTGGAAGAATGGAAGACTGACTCAACCTTGAGGTATTCAGGATTGATCTCCTGGCTTTGGCCTGCAACACTGCATTCTAACAATTGTGACACCATGTCACTTCTACGTTTGTGGTTGATCCTTTCCTTCTTGAAATTTGGAAAATTTTGTTATGTCCCAAGAACCAAACACAAAAACACCACTCATTTTTCTGTCTGCTTAATCTTAAAAGGAGAAGAGTTGTGTTTCAACAAGAATTTAACCAAGTGTCCCTCCTAGTGTCCACATCTGAAGTAAAACTATAAATTCTGGATCCATCGGTTTTGTCACCTTCTGATCCAATGAGAAAGCCTACTGCAACTGTTAAGTTCATTATTATCCATTGGCTATCTATTACTGAACCTCAAATATTACATAAATACTTCGGAGATATTTTTAAACGTACTGAGATTTGAGAATACCTGAAGAGAAGGGGTCAAAACTAGAAAGTATGAAGAAAGATTGAAAAATTTTAAGAATATTAAGCATTGAAAAATTATGACACTCATCATTGAATGCCACATAGAAGAATTCTCACAGTGTGAGAAATAACATAGTAGATTTAATTTACAGGAGATAGATTTTGATTACGGTAATTGTTAGGAAACATTTTCTAAGAGTAAGAGCTTGGCAGTTGAAGGAATTATTAAGGGAGATGTTAAACTCACTTTCATTATGTTTAAGCAGACACTGGACAGCCATCTGTCATGGCTGCTTTAATTTCATGGAACAGGTGGTCACAAACAGTGGCCTAAATACTCCTTCCAAGTCTTTCCATGATTTGTGTTTCATTTAAACATGATAAATACATAAATAATCAACTTTATATTTTGCAGATGTCATTACAGGATAAGAGCACAGACAGTGCAAATTATATAGTAGTGATAAAAGTGAATATTGTTGTATTTGACTGATGTCCATCTGTTATAATATTTATTCTATTCCATTGGATATTAATATGCTATTACATCCTCTAAAAACATGAAATTCTAGAAAATATCAATATCACTCATTCCTAGTATTTTGAAAGTAAATGTGATTATCTTGTTTCTTGAGGATTACATACATTGATTATTTCTTTTCAGGGTAATCAATGTTATACAAAGTATATAAGTGGAGTAAGCCAAAGGCCTGACATCTAAATTAGTTTTCATCAACATACTTCACTTTATGTCTTAAGACTGTCTGTTCTTTCAATTAATCCTTGCTTTGATCTAACCATATACCACTTGATACAATGGCTTTTCCTGTCACTGCCCTCTTTTTGATAATTTTATCATCTTTATCCAACCATGACTGTCTATCTTTCCTTTTCTCTTGAGCTATTTCTTCTTTTTCTCATAACCTTTTTTAGTAATTTGATATTAACTCATTTTTCTCTATCTCCCCAAAGTATCTCAATGTATTTCTTTCATACCACTTTTGTTGTCATCGCATCAATTTTTATTCCATCTACATTCATTCAGTATTTATTCCTTCTTAATCCAATCTTGTTTTACCACTCATACTTCTGAGATAATCCATTCTCACTGTATTCATATTATTTTTTATCTTTATATGGACAAAGATAACTCTCAGTTTCATTTAACAAAATGATGCATTTGGAAACTGGCTCTGGTCAACAGGCGAATCCCAGCCACAAAAAACGACACTTGAACCCAAACCAACCCCATATAACCACCAACTCCATCCAAAAGCCAAATTTACATTTATATATTAACACCACCACCATTCGAAAGCCAAATTCACAATTCAACCCATCTACCAATCAAAATGTTGCTACATAAATAACCAATCCACTTGCAGCAGCAAACATTCCACCACCCCCTCCTCCTATATTTAAACCCACACACCTGCTAGGGTATAGGGAGGAATGGGAACTGTGTAATGGAGAAAACCAGTTGTGTTTCTTGTATTTGTCTCTAGTCTGTTTAATCCAAGGCTAACAATCTGTTGCAATCAGGCTGAAGAACCAGAGTAATGTCTGAATATCGTAACATAAGATCAATGCATATTACAAGATTTTAATATTAAGCCAATTCATTTTACTTACTTTGCTCTTATGGAAAACATTCATTGCATTGGTACAATAATTTCACAAGTTCCTACTGACAAATTCCAGATGAAGAGAAAGAGTAGCTACACCTGTTTCTGGGTTGCCCAGATTGGAAAAGGAGACTCTCACAGTTGACTTCTTTTCAATCTAAAAATTTTCAGCACTGAAATCCAGATTTCAAAGAGAAGATTTTGCAGGGCATTTGCTGAAAAATGATAACTAGGAAAACTCAACTTGATTTGCTGCACCAAAAAAGCTAGGAATAGTGCAGCCCTGTGAGATATCCAATTACAGTTTTCATTAAAAGTCTCTTAAAACAAATGATTAGCTTAGAAATTAACAGGATAGCAGAGTTACAGGTGGTGGGGGACAGTCTTCTCAGGTTTGGTGTTATGACATGGGCTCCCTCTTCTGTGGGAAGCTATAATTCTTCAGGAGAGGAGTTATAGCAGTTGCCTGGATAAATACATTTTGAGAATGGATAGTTGTTAAAGACAGACCAGGCAACTTTGTTCCTCAGTTTTTCATCCCCCCTCCCCCCCATTTTTTAAGTTTTCCAAAGAAAGTCCCCCCCCCATTGTTGTAACTGTTTTTTGACAAACCCTTTTATGTACATTTTCCTTAATATTTCCTCCTAATGTGCACATTTCCAGATTTGAAAAATAAAATCAGCCTGAATATATGTTTTGTGTTGAAGCCTTGAATTAAATTGGCTTGTTTCTCCTAATCAATCTAAATCATTGAACTGCATCAGTCAATAATATATTACCTAATACCTATTAATGTCACCTAATACCTAATGAGAGTGAGGCTTCTAGATCAAGTTATAGGCTTTCTAGTGTGATTTCTAGCGTGATTTAGTGTACGAGCCGCAGTGGCGCAGTGGTTAGAATGTAGTATTGCAGGTTAATTCTGCTGATTCCCAGGGGTTCAATCATCACCGGCTCAAGGTTGACTCAGCCTTCCATCCTTCTGAGGTCAGTAAAATGAGGACCCAGATTGTTGGGGGCAATATGCTGTTTCTCTGTAAACCGCTTAGAGAAGGCTGTAAAGCACTGTGAAGCGATATATAAGTCTATTATATGCCGCTTTTTAATAGCTATTGCTATTTCTGCTCTAGCATCTTTCCAAGATAGGAATGTAATGGTCTCATTTTCAGCATTATTGTCATCAGCTAACCCAGGTTAATGAGTGTTTCTCAAAGCTATAAGTTATTCCATCAATACATATCAAACTCCACGCTTCATTTGCATCTGATGAAATGCATTACAATCCCCACATTTTTATACCATCATATTTTACTTATCTCCAAAATGCTACTTAAAACTTTTTGTGAATTTTGTTGCAAGTAACAACGATCCTTCAGGAAATGTTTACAGGAGGTCCAGTTTTCAACCAGGGAGGAGATTGTTGTGCCTGCAAAACATCTATAGGATGCAAAGGAGTGGAGAACTCATGATTTCCTTCTAGCTGTGTGGATAAGACTGTAATTCAAGCCTAGTGGAGCTGTCAACAGCTGTTGACAAATACATTACAATGAAGTTAGGTTAAGTGAAAATGTATTTAGTATTAATCCACACCTTGGCTGATATTCATCTTTTGCACTGGGAAAAATGTGCCAGCAGGGATGACTATAATTTCTGACAACATTCTGAGAACCACCTCAAGGTGGAAATTTGCAAATAGAGCTACTGTAGTAAGTAATGAGAAGCTACAGGGCTTTCAATTATCCCACATAGTCTGTCTCTTTGCAACTTGACTGACAGCTAATTATGCTGGTGCCATTTTTTTGGCAGTAGAATTTAATCTCCCAGATGGAAAGCAAATCAATCTGCCCATCCACTGCAGCTGAGGCATACTTTGGCTCAACTTTAATTTATTCTCCTAAGCCTAAGAAGCCTAGTCATTTCAAGGTACAGAAATATCACCTTTCCTCTATTAACCAAGTCGGCAGAAAAACACATGCAGCGGAGCTGGGATTTCATAGGCTACGCTGGGAGATGTTGTCACTATTCGTTTGCTATTAGAAAACAGCAAATATCATCTCCCCTTGATTCCTATTTGTGAGATCCAGCCCAAAGCAAAGACACTTATGAACCAGTTGCTAGTGATAATGGTTAAACATGAGCTGTGAAGGCATTAAGTTGGATTCTATGGAGGAATGAACTAAATCTCCGAAGAGCAAAACACAGAAAGGAACTTGTGGCAATTTTCAAGTTTTGTAGCCATCGTGCACCAGCCTTGTTCCCTGTGGAGTTCAGAGCAGGGATGTAAATACAATCCTTCTACTTACCTGCACTCTTCAGGCCTATCAATTATGCTGCTGTTGCTTCTGAGTTGCAGTTCCAGCTTTAGGTATTAAGGCTGTCTGCAAAGGACATACAGAACAAAGTATAAAGCTAGTTAGGCAGAGGGGAAGACTGATACTTGAATGTAACTAATATCCAGACTAAAATGATATCACTCATATCAAGTAAGTGTTGTCAACTTGCAAGTCTGAAACAACAACAAAAAAGAGGACACGCTTTATGCTCATTGAAGCAATTAAGTTCTGCAGTATAATGAATTCATGTTGCAGAGTTTGCTGATGACTTATCCCCATAAGGCAAAGTAGGCTGAGCCAAATTCAGCAGATTATCAAGACTGTGATGGCTTGAGATTCACAGGGTTCCTGACATTTACCAACCGGAAAATCTCATTTATCTAAAAGAGCCAGCCTCTAATTTTGCACTAGCAATAAGATTGCTACTTCCCAACCTGTTAACTTCTACACAGATAGGACTGTGTCTCTTTTCACCTTCAGCTGTCTTCAGATGATAGTAGTTCTATTGCCCGGGTGTGGCCATTCTCTCCATTCACAGACATTCTTAAACACCTCCTTGTCTAAACCATCAGATCAGTCTTCTTAAAAGGTGGTCCAATGCCTCATGCTCACCCTTCAAAACCCTTTCAGGACTCTGTAAAATCGAAATTATTAGCCAGAGATTGAGGATATTTGCAAAAATTTAAAACAGTGTCACTCTTCATTCCAATTTTTATTTACTAAAATATTAGCATTATATTACTATGTCATGGGTTTGATGCTGTTATTTTTACACCATTCAATACATAGGTATTCTACAAACGCATCCATTTTAATTTTCTTCCATACTTTTTGTTTATTTAATAGACATTTTGAGCAAAAATTGCAAGCATTCAGGGCCTAACATTGTACAAGTAACAATTCAAGGGGCATTGGTAAGATGATGCCACAGATGTTGCTCCAGAACTAATGATGACATTAGCACATTGCATTTAGTGCTTTTCTTCTGACACTCATCTGCCTGAAATAATATCCATATTATTTTATCTGCGCTTAAGCTTTTAGTTGTCCAGTGATAAACCTGTGTTATGAGCTAAACATTTGATAGAGTTACATAAGTGAGGGACTTCCATTCACATTTTTATTCACTGAATTGCAAAATACAGCATTCTAGAGGAGTATAGACCTCTAAAAGGGAGGAGAGAATGAGAAAAAAATCTGAAGATGCTCTATTTTGATTTAACAGTGGAGAGAGAAAGGAACTATGTCATACGTTTGATATTTTTATTACATTCTGCAACAAAAAAGCAGAATTACAGAGTTTGTGGAGTATATTTCCTTCCCAGGCCTTCCTTGAAGGGCTGATAAAACTCTACGTGGGAAGAATTGGAGTAAGTCAGTAGTGGGTTTCTACTGGTTCTGTCTGGTTCTTAGAACCAGTAGTAACGGCGGCAGGAGGCTCCACCCACCCACCTGGACATCATCACCGATGCTCTGCACATGCGCGCATGCACGCACTCCTGTTGGAAACCCGCCCCTGAAGTAAGTGTCATATTTTAAGAAGATATTAACCCATCTCCACAGAATTCATCTGCCTTACATTTAGAAAAAGAAAAAAAAAACACCAGGAGAGCTATTCTTTCTAATGAACAAACTATGTTAGTTCACAATGCACAATTCTGCAAGCAGATAATAAGCTAGTGAAAAACAGTATTCTCATGTTCCTCTTCTATAAATTCTCTGTTTTGACTTTAATCCTTTTGCTGGTTTTTAAGCTTGGTTTAAAGAGCATCTATGGGAAGGGGGAGTTCACAAAAAGCAACACTGTGGTTGTAACCAAGCAACTCCTTCTCCTGTATGTACTGATGTTACACAAATATATGAAAGGGCATCAACATAGACGTTATGCTATCATAACCTCCATGTTATGATAGAATGCTGTTATGATGTTATGATAGGATTCTATACAATCAGGCCAGAAACTTATTAACAAGAGAGATCAGAGCAGCAAAAAGAAGCTACTCTGAAAAGATAAGGAATCAGTTCTCAACAAGTGAATCAGCAAACATGTGGAAAAAAATATGACTAGTTACAGCAAACCTCCATCCCATGCTGAAGGAAATCAACAACTGGCAGATGACCTGAATGTGTTTTACTGTAGGTTTAAGAGAAAACTACTGCCACCCATCTCCACAATGCCTATCTCAGACACACCAACATCAGCCAAGCCTCCTACACCCTACCCCATCCCATTGGGTCCACCACTTCTGGTGATTACAGAGTATGAGGTGCAAGGTCTATTTTATAGACAAAAGACAGGAAAAGTTCCAGGCCCAGACAAGGTAACTCCTTGCTTAAAAGCTTGTGGTGACCAACTGGCCTCCATCTACACCAGCATCTTTAATATAATCTCTAGAGATATGCTATGTTCCTTCTTGCTTCAATTGCTCTACTATCATCACAGTGCCAAAGAAACCCTCCATCAAGGAATGGAACAACTTCAGACCAGTTGCTCTGACATCTGTTGTTATGAAGACCTTTGAAAGGCTAGTGTGGCTCACCTGAAAACCATCGCGGATCTGCTGTTAGACTCTTTACAATTTGCCTACCCAGATCGACAGATGATGCTATTAATATGACTCTGCACTACATCCTACATCTTGAATCTCTAAAGACCTATGCAAGGGTCCTCTTTGTAGACTTCAGCTCAGCATCCAATACCATCATTCCAGATACTCTTCTAACCAAACTAAATCAGCTAACTGTACCTGACCACACTTGAAAATGGATCATAAGCTTCCTAACAGACAGGAAGCAGCAGGTGAAGCTAGGCAAAATCACATCAGATAGCTGCACAATTAGCACAGGAGCCCCCCAAGGCTGTGTGCTCTCTCCATTTTGCTTCTCTCTATATACCAGTGACTGCCTCTCAAAAGATCCCACTGTTAAAGTACTGAAGTTTGCAGTTGATACAACAGTGATTGGTCACATTCGAAACAATGAAGAACCTGCATACAGACAGGAGGTTGAACAACTAGCCTTGTGGTGCAACCAGAACAATCTCGAACACTCAAAACTGTAGAAATGGTGGTAGATTTTAAGAGAAACCCTCCTATACTACCACCTCTTACAATACTAGACAACACAGTATCAACAGTAGAGTCCTTCAAGTTTCTAGGTTCTATCACAGTGATGACTAACCTTCATCGCTGGACTGAGTGCCCAAAGCGTGCACGCGAGTGTGCACGCATGACCGAACCCCCAAACTGCAATGCGCATGCAGCCTCCGCGCCTACCCCCACCCCCCTGGGGCATGCACATGTCCCCTGGGCCCATGCACGCACCGCCCCCCGCGCATGCATCGCCCCCCCGAGCATGTGCGGCAGACCCAAAGACCAGCTGGCCAGCAGGAGGTGCATGCACAGCAAAGCACCATCAATTGTAGGAAGAATAAGACCGCAGGGTGGTGATGAATGTGAGTTAGTCCTCGCTTACTGACCACAAATTGGGACTGGCAATTCTGTCACTAAGATTTGTGGTAACAGGCACCTTCAAATACTACAAAGGCCATAATCAGGATGTAGTTTCAGATTGATCAACCACATTTTACTTACGCTTACCAGATTTCATCCCCAGGTTTTTCAAAGCATTTTGGTTTACTCACTATCTCCATCCATGGGGATCTCAACTTTCACGATATCCAACAGATCCAGTTCGGAATTGGAAGACTCATGATGCAAGTCAGCTAGATCTTCCTGTGTGTGAGAAACATGAAGATGTCTAAGGAGACGATTGGGACACATCTTCTCAGTATCAGCCAACAGCTGGTACGCAAACCAGGATTGATTGGAGATTCATTTCAGCCCTTCTTGAACTCTGGCAAAATAATTTTCAAAGGCTACAAACCCTCTGGGGTCCAGGAATCAATGATGTGGCACAACTAGGCTGTTTTAAATATTGGTAAAGTTATAAGGGAAACCACAGCTTAGTTGTCCAGAACCAGTTTAAATGTCCTAATTTTAATGTCTCAGACTGGCAGTGATGGAGAAGACCATCCCTGAATCTGAGAAGAATGCCAATCAAAACGGTTCCCATTTAAGCAATTCCAATTTCTTAATTGTGCATAAAGAAATGTACTTTCATCGAATTTAGCCCTGGGGGCCGATATTAATGCAGCAAATTAATTAAAAAGATGAACCTTTTGTGAACTGCAATTGACATCATCAGAGTCATAGAGTGGTACGAATCCTGTAGAATTGAAATTAAAAATTTAAATTTATGATGCGAAGAAGCTAAGGAATTCTGGTTGATTATACAAACACAGTCCAGGTTATGGGTATCTTAACAGTTGTAATGTGTTAGAAACTGACTCTATGTGTTCAGGCAGTCTCTCTTTAACAGCACCATAAACTGAGATACACATACAGCAAAAGGTTCCAGCCATCTCAAAAGGATGCACTTTGACCAAAGATATTGATAAGATTAAGGGAGTTCAGAAACAGGCAACAAAAATGTTGCAAAATTTGAGAGTTAAAACATATCAGGAGGGATTGGAGGACCTGAATATGGACTGTCTGAAGAGCCGTGGTGGCTGAGTGCTTAGAATGGAATACTGTAGGCTAATCCTGCCAACTGCAGGTTGCCAGGAGTTCAACAGTTTGAATCTCACCAGCTGAAAGTTGACTCAGTCTTCCATCCTTCCGATGTCAGTAAGATGAGGAGCCAGATTGTTTAAACGTACTTGGAATAAACATATGTCCGTCATCCAAAAGGACAGACCCGATGGACCACTAGGTCAGTTTTCTATGCTTCTATGTCTTAACATAAACACTGGGTTTATAACCCATTACAATTGCTGTTTGATAAGAGGCTTTTAACCAGGTTCTCATGGCTCTGCTTTCCCACATCTGCATCCCCAAATCTTTCTCTCCACCCTAATTAAATTTTAGCCATGCTGAGCATCCGATGATGAGCTGCTGTTCACAAAACCTGATGTCTTTTAATAAAAAGTCATGGAAACACATAATCAGATTCCTCCTGAGTTTTTTGTCATTAAAAACACTCCCTTGGCAGGCTATAGGTAGTCCTTGACTTACAACAGTTCATTTAGTGACCGTTCGAAGTTACAACAGCACTGAAAAAAGTGACTTATGACCATTTTTACACTTATGACCGTTGCGCCATTTCAACAGTCACGTGATCTAATTCAGAAACCTTGGCAACTGACTCACATTTATGACAGTTGCAGTGTCCTGGGGCCATGTGATCCTCTTTTGCCACCTTCTGAAAAGCAAAGTTAACGGGGAAGCCAGATTCACTTAACAAACATGTTACTAACTTGGCAGCTACAATGATTAATAACAAATAAAGTCGCAAAATGGGGCAAAACTCACTTAATAAATGTCTCACTTAATTTGGGGTTCAATCGTGGCCATAAGTTGAGCTCTATAAGAGTGCCCAACATGACAAGGTTCCATACTCACCCTCTGCTCTTCTCCATGTGCTTGCCTCCGAAGGAAGTCCTCAGCCAAAGCCACCGCCTGTCTCCCTGTCTCCGGACACTGTTCCCAAACCCAGTTCTGCATTGCTAGAGGCAGGATCCTCAGAAACTGCTCCAAGATCACCAGCTCCAGGATTTGCTCCTTAGAGTGACGCTCCGGCTTCAGCCACTGGCAGCAGAGGTCCCAGAGTTGACCAAACACTTTCTGAGGCCCTTCAGCTTCCTCATAGCGAAACTGCCGGAAGCGTTGGCATTGTAGCACCACACTGAGCTTGCTCTCCTCCACCAACTCTTCCTTCACTTCCACTGGGGAATCCAGGCCTTTGTAAAATTCGGGAGCTTCCACGCGGCCCAGGCCTGGCAAGGTTTCTGATGCAGCTTTTCCGCTGAGGGGCTGTTGATGGAGATCGGCCTTTCTGCTAAAAGGCGGCCTAGTTTTATTCTCTGGTGAGGACTGAGAAGATGGAGAGTTTCTTCCATCCAAATATGGAGCCCTCAGAGCTTCTCTTTTCTGGATCTCACACAACTGGTCCAGCCCCTCTTCTGGTTCTTGCTTAATCCGAGATGTAGTGAAACCCTTCAGATATTCCTGTGTTGCCGCAGTTTGAACGCTTCCCCTCGCTGGCTCTCCTTTTCCTGCCTGGGATCCGGGCGAGTCCCATACCTCCATCTTTCTTCCTGGCAGGAATAGAAATTATCATAATTACTTAGACACAAAAGGGAAGATCCATAAAAGTCTGTTTCTCCCCAGTGCTTCTTGATTATCTGGATCAGTTGATTTTCTACAAGCATTATTTTATAGGGTGAAATCAATATTCAGCTATTTTATTGGATGGGAAACTTTCTGCAGAAATCCATTCAAGCTGCTGTGATACCCTGTGTGTACAAAACAGGAATATAAATCAAACTAATGAAGACATAATGTTAAGGCAATCTCTGAAATGGGAAAAAGTCAGCTTTTAATATTTGAAATAGCAGTTTTTTGCCTCTGCATGCTGAAAGCTCCACCAATTCTGACAATTCCCTCCTTAAACTGCCCTGACTTTACAGTACATTTAATTTGATAGCTGCTTTTAAATTTACCCTGTTAAAATACTGCTCGACATTTCACAGGCCTTGGAAAATTAAACAGGGGCGCACAAGTTTAGAATAACAGAGTTGGAAGGGACCTTGGAGGTCTTCTAGTCCAACCCCCTGCCTAGACAGGAAACTTACACCACTTCAGACAGATGGTTATCTAACATCTTCTTTAAAACGTCCAGTGTTGGAGCATTCACAACTACTGGAGGCAAGTTGTTCCACTGATTAATTGTTCTAACTGTCAGGAAATTTCT
>JANHFK010003265.1:46341-56941 GCA_036250565.1 Sibynophis collaris | reverse complement strand
AATATTAGAACTGAAGGTAAGACCAAGAGCGGACACCAGATCGGCCCCCTGGGAACTCTCGATTCTCTCGCTGAAGCAGCTTGGAGAGACGAGAGCTTGCAGGGGGGCGATCTGGCATCCAGCTTCTTCCCTCATGTAGCATCCCGTGATTTACTTTTACCCCAATTACCGTGTTTGACCCCCCCAAATATGGGTGTGGCCTTATGGGGGGGTCTTACAATTTTTGGGGTTCTTGGGGCTGGCCGAGCGGATGCAGCAGCGCGACGAACTTTCCAAAGTCTTGTTTCTGGCGGGTGGGGTGGAGTGGGTGAGAAGCTGGAAAGATAAGTTTTTCGCGCTGCTGCAACCGCTTGGCCGGTGTGAAGAACAGAGGCTGCAGCAATGCGACGAACTTGCCAAAGACTCCAGGAACGTTGTCCATGGGGTTGCGATGGATCGGACACAATTTTGCAACTAACAACAACAGCCTTATACCTTAACTATCATACTATACTGGCTCTTATTCAGTCTTATTGAACTAAAATCTTGTCTTTCTTTAAATATTAATACTTATTTGCATCTATTAAAGTCTCTGGCATCTTTCTTCTATATAAAATAGAATTATTATTTTGTAAAGTTGTCTAAATTCATCCTCAGGACACTTATGATATGAGTCCAATAATTCATTTGGTTCAGGTCCCTTTCTTGGTTTAATTTTTCCCCCCTATAGCTTCAGCAACTTCTCTTATTGTTATACTGTAGATTCATTCATCTTTGGTAGTTTCTGTAATTTTTAATAATCATCAGTTTTCTCCCAAGAAATATCAGTTTTTTATACAAATTGGAATAATACTGATGAAACATTTTTTTTGTATGGCCACTATGTTCATTAATACAATAGCTCCGTCTTGTAATATCAGTATCATTCTTTCTTTTTCTTTTCTTATTTTTTCCACCAGACATTTCCCTGGTTTATTGGCAAATTCATTTTTTGCATCACACAATTCATTTTTATTACCATTTCTCTTACAGTTAAAATTGATAACTTTTGCTATAAAAGTTTAAACTGATGAGAGATGTTTATCTTCCCTGAGGATTTCTTTAATTCTTCTTTTCTTTTTAATGTCATCTAAGATAGCCTATATTTTGTCTTGGCTCTTTTTTTTGATGTACCTACATCATTTTATGTACCTACAACTGCTGTAAAAGACATTTGGAAGACACTCCTTTATACAGGTTGTTCTCGATTTACAACAGTTCATTTAGTGACTGTTCAAATTACAACGGCACTGAAAAAAGTGACTTACGACCATTTTTCACACTTACGACCATTGCAGCATCCCCATGGCCATGGGATTGACGTTTGGATGCTTGGCAACATGCATGTATTTATGATAGTTTTAGGGTCCAGAAGTCATGTGATCCCTTTTTGCGATCTTCTGACAAGCAAAGTCAGTGGGGAAGCCAGATTCATTTTACAACGGTGCTACTAATTAACAAACATGGCAAGAAAAGTCGTAAAATGGGGCAAACCTCACTTAAAAAATTTTTCACTTAACAACAAAAATTTTGGGCTCAATTGTGATTGTAAGTCAAGGACTACCTATATTTTTTTTTAAATCTTTTTTTCTGCACATTTGGCTTTGTCTTTGTCTATCCCCTCAGACTCTCAATATTAGTTTTTGTTTGTTTTTATACTGATTTTTAATTTTTTTTTAACAATGTTATATAAATAAAAGAAAGTGGCAACTATGAATTTCAGGAGAAGCATAAAAATTAGTTGAATGCAGTAAGAATTGGTTACTTAAGAAGTCTGTGTGGTAAAACTAGAAAATATATAGTAAAAAAAAAAATCAATGGATAATGTATGGATTCTGACTGAATGCCAAAGTGAGAAACCAGCATGAAATAATTACAGTGAAGTGCTTTGGTGATATAAGGAGAATTAATGAGAATCAAATCACCTAAGAGAGATGGGGGAGGGTGGAAGTATTAAAGGGAACATAGGAACCATGCTGCTATGCCTATATGAGATTGAAGTCTTCAAAAATAGAAAAATGAAAACTTTAAAAAAGAAAAAAAACCTCTCCATATTAATTGGTATATTGATATGGTGGAAGCAAATGTGATTTTCAGAGAAAGAAAAATATGGACATATACTGATTTAATCTATACTGATATAGATTTTGTTTCTGTTTTTGTTTTCTTTTCTCCCATATCTTTATTCTTAGTTTTACTTCCTTATTCTTTACTATTACCACTTACTATAGCATTCTTAAAACTCTGAATGGCTATGTATGTAAGTATGACAATAACACAGTCAATTTTTATTCTCATGGTAAATTCTCCCTCCCTCCAATGGATTCTTCCTCCCCCAATGTATATGTTTTTTTTAAAATTCCTTTATGACTGCAATATAGTATATATTCATTTTAATGAAATAAAATTATTTGGAAAACTGTCCACATATAGTATTTTCTTCCACCACTTTCCCAGTGTGTGTTTCATGTTTCATAAAATGTTTCATAAAAGTTAGTCTTTATTTAAAAACTTAATATTTTATTTTCATGTGCAAATTTGTGTCAGAATAGTGAGGTGATACATTGTTCCCAAATCCACAATCAAAGGAAAGGTTTGTGAAAATTTTGAGAAAAAGAAGACCTACATTTTGCCATTTCTCATATTATTTTAAGAGCCTGACAATCCTGAGATTGGATTTTGGATTTCCACCCCATCCTTTTTATAGACTCAGATTTCTTGGAATGTGATAGTGTTGTTAGAGACCATAAGTTCTCAAAAAGTCAAACAGGATTCTCTGCTAGAAATAAGAGGGGTCAATTTATTTTCCAGAAGGCAAAACAATAAACAATGGATTGAAACAAACCAAGAAGTGTAGCAACCTAGAACCAAGGAGAAATTTCCTGACATTGAGAACAATCAACTAGTGTCTTCAGGAGTTGTGGGTGCTCCATTGTAGGAGGCTTTTAAGAAGAGATGGAACATCAATTTGTCTGAAATAGTATAGCTTGAGCTGGAAGTTGGACTAGAAGACCTTCAAAGTCCCTTCCAAAGTTCCTAACCCCTAATGATGATGGTGTTGATCAGGTTAATACAGCAGGAAATCCAAAGCTGGAGAATTCAATGTGCAACAACTTTCATATTGTTGTTTTTAGAAAAAGTATAGATTACATCATTTCAAACTTAACTTGAAGGAAAATTTACATTTGTATATGCTGTATCCAGTTGTTGGATTTTCCACTGCCTGCAGATTCTTATAGAAAAGTTTTAGTCAGTGGAACAAAAAGATGACTTGTGCATTGTTTTTGACAATCTCTGAAGCAGATTTGGAGGGACATAGAATGCTATAGCTGAATGAAGACATTATTGAAAATTTGTTGTCTTTAGTGAGATCAAAGAGCATTTTGCCAATGGAAGGACATTAATTGAATACAGCCCTATGTTATTTTGTGTAAATTGAAACCATTTTACTTTGCTTTCCATCAAGAAAAGCTACTGAAATACATAATTATTAGATCCATAGTAGGAACCTTCACTGCTCATAATTTTTATACGTATGACAAGCCTGCCTCTGATGCACTGATATTGAAATATGTTTGTAATTAAAACCAAGATTAATTGGGAGTTAATTTCTCTTTTTCTACAGCTGTGTAGCCTACGTGATTAGTATGACTAAACAGCCAAGATCTGCTAAATGAAGTGGCCAAAGTTTTCTTCCTTTAATATTCTAGAAATTGAACATTTCTGTGGTCAGCCATGCTACAACTGATTTCTCTTTTAATCTTTAATTTCTATTATATGAATCAATCAATAGTATTGACGGTATTGTGTTTGAACAACAATGGTTAAAGTTTCATGGGCAAAACAACCATTTGCCAAGTCCCAGTTCCAAAGACTCTTGATTTATTAGATACTCTCTACTAAGTTTCATTGGCAAAATGAAAATTCCAGGCCTTTCTTCTGCAGAGTTCTAAACTCATCTAAAAATTTAAAATATATGGAAATGATTTCTATTTTGAAAAAAAAAATGGGAGAGTGATCATTAATTGGAACATGAAATGAAGGTAAAGAAGAGTTTAAGTTTACCTTTAAGCAGAGTGTGGGGAAGTGGAAATCAATAGTATATGTGTGTGTTTGAAAGAAAGTGAATAGTCCAGTTACTCAGCCTATTGGGCTGAAAGTTCAGATCTGGGCCCAGTGATGGGTGAGCCTTAATTATACTTTTATAAACCCTTAATTGTGCCTATTGGCCAGATAGGAAAAAAGTATGTAAAAAGATCATTACAATAACTAAGTTTTGTTTTATGTGATAGCCTCATTGCCTAAAAATTATGAATCTATTGAAAAACTAAAACTGGTGAGAGAAAGCCCTCTTCGACATGTTCCCATTTTCAGATGTATTTTTGTTGAATATTTAATAGATGGTATTCAGTTACATTCTCTCATAATACTGGAAAGAATGAGAAAAGATGAATCAAGGCTTCTCCTGCCTCTCTCTCATGAAGATAATCAACCACTTGTGACTAATTTTTATATGGAAACCATATTCAGTAGCTCATGCACAATGACCTTACTGGAAAATGAGAGGTGGAATTGATATATATTGAATAGGGACATGGGACAGATAGGGCAATCTCACTGATTGCTAGGTTTAGTGACAATGGTTGCCGAGGGGTGAAAAAAAGTTTAAAAAGAAGTTAAGCACACAAAAGCTCAGGAAACATCCAGGAAAGGTAAGATGAAGAAGTGTCCATTGCAAAGTGATAAAGTCCCCTTTGAAATTAGAGGAGAGAGGGGAAAAAGGGAAGCAACTGATGCAGAGACACTCTGGGGACAAAGGAAAACCAGATGGAGCAAAAATAAATAAATAAAGAGAGGGCTCCAAATTCAATAGCAGTGTCTGCCTCACCTAAATCAGGACTGCCAATACATTTTGTTGTTTTCTACTTTGTAATTTTCTTCACACGTTCACATCGAAATCCTCATGCTGTGAGAGAGTGAAGTTGGGATTGCTGTCTGCTCTTTTCAAAAGTAGTTGCAGCCATGCAGATAGCCTTTTCCCCTGCCCCCATTTCCATCTGACATTCATCCATTCCCTCAGAAATGCACTCAATTATGCACTGGATAATTGAGCCACATCTAGGTGTTTTCAAGGATGTGCTGATGTCCAGAGAAATCCTCACACATATGAAAGCAAACACTCAGCAGAGTAGGAAGAGGACTGTATGGCAGGAAAGATAAAAACAAATGGCCTACAGGTGGAACAGTAGAGGTGATGTGTGGCGATTGGCAGCTATTACAAGCAGGCCAGAGGACTTTCTCCCGCAGGCCTGGAGTTTGACAGCTCTGAACTAAACCATCAAAGTTCAGCTTCAAAATCTTTAATTTTAGCAGGTTAGTTCTATACAGAAGATGTCACACAAACATTTATATTCCATTATGATTGCATTTTCAATACTATATATTCAAAGAGAAGCTTGTGATCAATTTAGAAGCGAATTCTCTGGCAAACAAAACAAATAAACCTGAAGATATTTATAGTGGCTAATATGGAAATATTCTGAGCAGAAAGTCCTTCACAAATTTGATTGTATCAGCAAAAATCCTCTAAACCCTTTCTTGTCAAGAAAGGAATTGCTTTTTTCCCTCATAACTTTTATTCATGGTATATGTAACAGCTTTGGGAAAAAAATGATGAAGAAGCAAAGGAAATGAGTACTCACATAGAAATCACATATTCAGATGAAAGAGCAACAGCTCAAAGACATAAATCATCTTTTTAAGATGGAAAAAAAATACTGCATTCTAAATGGAAGAGACACATTCGTATTACGAATCATACTATATTAGAGGAACTTTAGACTGCACTGGAAATGCACCTGGAAGCTGTGAATTTATTTGGATTTCTGTTTCTTCGCTTTCTGTTCAAATTGGACCAGACCTGAATCAAAAAGTTCTGGAATTTTGTTGGAAAAACCTATACTTTGTACCCCAAAAACCCTAAAACATTTTATTTTATTTTTATAAAATGTGGGTGAATAGTATGATTCTAAGACTGTATGCAATGTTTTGAAGACTATATATATAAACTTTTTGACACTCTTCAATTGCTACCACAGCTTTTCCACAGCCATTTCAAATTGTGAAGGAGCTTTTTAAAAACTATTCCTGATTAATATCATCGCTGATTTTCTCTTTGTAAACTGGGCTCTTTTGAGAGAAATGTGATTTGAAAATCTTGCATTTAAATTTGCTGCCAAGATTTTAGTTTTAAATAACCTAAATAAAGCAAAATACAGGAATATGTTTTTGTGGATTTAACAATCAGTCAACATTATACAAGCTTTCCACTCCTCTGAAGAGAACTCTTCCTAAGGCAACCATATAGAGACAGAAACAGAAGAAAATAATGTAAGTCAATCTAAAATAGTTTGTTTGAATCTGAAAATGGATATATTTTTCTTCTATTATCTAAAGATGTTTAATTGATAGTAGACAGAATCCTATATTTAGCAAAGAAAAATTTGTATATCTTTGATGTTTGGTTTAAAAGTATACAACTTTTCATACTGTTGTTAATTATGATATTTTTGAGAAGACAAAATATATAAGCTTCTTTTTTTCTTTCCCTTTCAATTTTCACTGGTGAAATGCAGTTGAAGAAAGTAGCACATAGAGACCTCAGAATAATTTTCTGCTCAATGGACCTTATTTTCAAAGGAATATTACCTTGGGCCAAGAAATCAGTAAATAGTTTTAGATTTTCTAATTCAGAATAGAGAAAATTATAGATTTTTTTAAAATGAACTTATTTTTTTAATTAAATGCTTTATTTATTTCTTGCTATAACTTCACAAACCAAATAGCCTAATCCAGAGCAGAAATTATCTAGTTTTTGAGAACTACATTAATGATTAAAGACTAAGAGACATCCAGCCAATTTGTATGTTGAATTGTTTATGATTACTTGCAGTTGTAATGACAAACCATGTAGTAGAATTGCTTCATGGTCTCCAGCTGCCACTCTTTTTCTCAAATGGCAAATTCCCTTCCCCCCTTAACAACCATTAGACATTATTTATATTGTATCATACCTCAGTATAATTTATAATGGATATAAAATCATACAGTATAATCAGTAATTGAAAAACAGTGATGCAAATCTGGAAAATATCAGTAAAAACTATTAGTACCATGTTGCAAAAAATGGAAACTTCTGTTTAGAAAAAAAACACCTATATTTTTATCCACATTGATATTTATGTGTAAGTTTGTATATGGGTTAATAAACATATGAAATAATAGATAATTGAGGAAAAACCAAAAAATATAAAAGACTGATGAGTTTTGAACTACACATTAAACCAATAGCAAACATTGGGTTCAGTTGAAAGGACATTTCTTCATCTACTGGGATTTGCCTGAAATAAATTGAAATAAATTATCCTAAACAAACAAAAGCATCTAGTTCGGAAATATAAGCTTTAAAAGAGTAATAATAATATTTTTTGTTATGGCCACAGACCAGCATTACAAATAAACATTACACAAAAAAGACAATATAATATGTTACAGTTAGTGGTGGATTGTCAGTGGGCAGTTAAAGTTTGCCTAATTTTGCATTCAGTATAACAAAATTTAGTACATTCAAAACATCAGACTGACAAATAATAGCAATTGTACATAAAAAGTTCAGTGTTTACCGTGTATTTTATCAGATGAATTGTTACAAGAGACTCCATGAATCTGTATAGAATGTAGAATATAGTAGGACATGACCTGTAGTTTCAATAGGCCCTTGTACTTGGACTCAGTCTGAGTTCCTATGGATTTTTTTAATACCGGCCATCCAAAACTGTTATTGCAGCATGCTAAAGTTAGTGCCCTTCAAAATTTGAGGACAGTTATATGATGTAAATATCTCAGTGTTTTGAAAAGAGGAGCTTGATTGCTCAAAAATGTTCTTAGGAAGAACAGATTAACCTTGTTGGGCTTCCAAGTCTTTGATATGCTTTTTAAATGCATTAAGTGCACACTCATACTCCATCACTAAGAGCACTTCCCTGGAGAAGCCAATTTCAAAAGATGAGCTGAGAAATACTACTTAAAATTCCCAGAAGATGCCCGTCACCACAAAGGAGTTGCTTCATCTCTTGAAGTTCCTTGATAAGTGGTGTTCTACAAGATCCACATTTACAGAGTCTGTGCAGGTGCAATTCAGTCCAGTGCCCCCATCACTTTCTCATTCCAAGCAAAAACAAAGGCATTGGTTTGGATATTTGCCATAGTTTCAAGACCAACCCCAAACTGAAACCTCATTGGATCCATCAGGCACCTAACAGATGTATCCTCCCTGCAGTGAGGAAACAATCTGGAAATGGACTGGAAGTCATGTAGTAATTGATCAAACACATTTATCAATTGGTAACCCAGTGGCTTAAATTTTAGACTAGGGTTTCTGAGTCTTTAAAAAAAAAAGACACTTTCAATATATAGCCCAACCTACATATTTCTTCCTATATAGAAATTTGTCTATCTGCCTCTAAACATTTTGTTACTGGAATTGTTCATCTTCAATGCATTTGGAAAAAGTAAATAGCAAGATAACTAGTCTCTAAACATACAGCCTGTTACTTCAGGTGTTGTGAATTCATTAAAAATATATAGCACTCGATAATGTAATGCAATGTTGCATCAATTCTTGTGGGGGGAAGCATTAGAAAAAGTATATGTTTGAACAGAAAGCAACTTGCTCTCTGCCTTTAATATGTCCTCAGAGCATGTAATTTGAGATGTTTGCATTGAATGCTTTGGTTGCAGTAGGAACTAAGTATGTCTTCATCCTCCTTAGTATTTGTTCTTGTTCTTGTTGTTAGTTGTGAAGTCGTGTTCAACCCATCACGACCCCATAGACAATGTTCATCCAGGCCTTCCTGTCCTCTACCATCCTCTGGGGTCCATTTAACCTCATGCCTACTGCTTCAGTGACTCCATCCAGCCACCTCATTCTCTATGGTCTCCTTCTTCTTTTGCCCTCAATCTTTCCCAGCATTAGGTTCTTCTCTAGTGAGTCTTTCCTTCTCATTAGATGGCCAAAGTATTTGAGTGGCCTTCTAGGATGGCCTTCTAAAGAGCAGTCAGGGTTGATCTCCTCTAGGACTGAGTATTATCCTGAGTATTATTGTTCTGCAAAAATCATTTGTCATATCCAATACTACTGTATGTGAGGAAAGAAAGTGATGAGGTCCCTTTAAATGAAAACTACTTTCATCAGTTACTAGTATGTACTACCAATTGCTTATGTTACAGGGATGACATCTTCATTTTCTGATAGTATTTGGAATTCTGTCACCCCAGAGCTCAGGAAGCATGTTCTGTCACTTTTTTCCTTTTGATTTCTGCTTTGGCATCCAAACTGCTGAACAAATTCAATCTTGTTTTAGAAAGGTTTCCCCCCCCCACACACACATAATAATCAGTTCCCACAGGAGGTTTTCTAAGTGTGCATGAGCTATTCCAACACGTTAACCAGAACAAGTGTTTCTTAATTTTCAAGTATTGAGCTAGTTATTAGCAGTATTTTATATTATGGAAATTATGTAACAGGATGCTCCAGGGGAGACTGAAAATACATTTTTTTCCAGTGAGTTTGGAAATGAATATTCAATGTGAACTTTGAATTTGTAATATTTGCCAGATTTTCAGTTTCAAAAGCAACTTCCATTCTTCATTCACAGCTGTGTCTTTGAAGTGTATAAGGTGGAATTTCAGTCTCAGGCTCTATTATTCAGCAAACTTTTTTATTAACATTTTATAGTGCCTTTCTTCAAGGCAATTGCACCTCAAAGTGACTTGCACCCAGCCAGAATACATACAGACAATAAAACAGTATTTTCCCAATCACATATTAAACAAGTCAGATCGATTAGAAGTGAGTTAAATCCATACTATGCCTGCCTTTCAAATTGTAAAGACAGAAGGAATGCAATAAGGCTTGGGGGGGGGGATTTTTCCCCCCCTGTGCTTTCATAGTGGACACACCTGTGCTAGCTTCTTTCTTTGTTTAAATTATAAATGGAATTCATGAGTGAGTGAGTGAGTGAATGAAGGCTGGAGGGGGAAAGCTGGAAGAAAAAATTATGTGCAGACTTCAGCTGTTAAAGGTCAAGGCATATCTCTGTAACACGATGTTTCTAGGTGAGAAAGCAATACAGTACATGTTGCACACAGAGTCAGCCCCTAAGATCTCTTTCTACAGGGGGCAGATAGGAGCAATTTGAATGATCTCTGTCTTAAACTTTATTTATTGATGGTGTTGATTATCATGGACACATTTAAACAACATTGTCACAGTTTCATTTAGACAAGATCGTCATGCTATCAGGAAATTCCTAAAATTCCTTTGGCAGGATAGGGTTTTTTTTCTCAGTGGAAAAGATATTATTTTATAATGGAATCTCAAATCACAGCCATTTTTCAGTTATTAAGAAGTCAGTATGTGTGAGTGTTCTCCAAAGAGACTCACCAAACTACTCACCCTCCTTATGGCAAGTGTTAGAATAGAATAGAATAACAGAGTTGGAAGAGACCTTGGAGGTCTTCC
>JANHFK010003265.1:21459-31640 GCA_036250565.1 Sibynophis collaris | reverse complement strand
GGTTTTCATGGTGGTACATACAACACATCTTCACATATACTCCTCTATGTTTTTCTTCATGTGAGGCTACCAAAACTGTCAGTTAGTTAAGTGTAGGGTCTTAAGAAATCCAACCCATCTGGCCGAGTGGGCAACATGGCAGCGCCGCAGCACTTCCAACCAGAGAATGCTGAGCATTTAGATCTTGGACCCCTTCCAGGCTAGGCTGTCTCTCTGGGTGAGCAGGTGTCTGTTTTTCTGGAACCACTGATCCGCTTGGAGTATGGCCTGAATGGAATGGAGTATGTCATCTACCCATGCCTCCAGTTGGGATGTGGGCAGTGTCTGCTGAGCTGTTTGTACTTGGGGAGACATTGTTGGTATCCTCCCGGCTGCTCTCGTACTGTGACATTCACGATAGGGCCTCTGCCAGGAAGTGTTTCCCTTTGGGTATGTACTTCAGTTTGAAGTTGAAACGTCTGAAATACAACACCCATTGAACTTGCTTCGGAGACAGCCGCCATGGGGATTGGAAGTCCTCCAGATTTTTATGGTTTATTCAAACCTCAAAGGGCAACTACTCCCCTTCCAATAGATGTCGTCAGGTCAACAAGGCTCACCGAACCACAAATGCTTCCTTCCCCAGATAGCCCATTTGCATTCAATCTCGTTCAGTTTACGAGACATGAATGCATTTAAAAGGTGATGGGGAATACTGGACAGTTAGCCCTGACTATCTGTCAGGTTCCGGAAGGTCAGAATGAAAAACCACCATGTATTTGTCATCTTTTCCTGCTGAATCCAATGGTGAATGTAACTTTCTGGAAGTATCATCTCATTTGTGGGAAGATATTTTTTCAAAAAACTGGCATATGCAGAGTAATCAGTTGTAGAAGGTGTTCTAGAATTGCCCTGCTTACTTTGTTGCAGTGAAATTTTTTCTTATCAATTTGCCACATGTTGCATTTGGACCTTGGATGGTCTCATTTTATTGCAGTACCAATATACTGCAAGGAAGGGAAGGAGAGGTGTTATATTTGTAAATATATTTACAATATATAGTATCTCTCTCCTTCCCTTCCTCCCTCTCTCCCCCTCTCTCATCTGTAACTTCATCTGACCAGCACTGATGATGTTACCTAGTTTGGAAAATGAAATGTCTGCAAGAAAACAAGCTCAGAGAGCACCACAGACCCCTCATAAGATCTGTATTTTCAGAAGTTACAGCTGCCTAAATCCTCTGGCAAACTTCAAGTACCCATTAAACACTCCATCTCCAAATATTCAGCCAAAATACAGGAGAAAAAAGAGAGGAAAAGCTTAGTAAGATGTGAAAAGATTGATAGCAGATTAATGAAGCCCTTGGGCTGCAGTTGTTATACATCTGTTCTAGGATACAGAGGATGTACGATGTATTGTAGGATGTGGTTATCCATCATCATTTCCTTCCCCAGCCTCCAATTTTCCAGCCTTCACCAATATTCTGCCACAGTGACTAACTATCCAGTCTGTTCTTTCTGTATACACCACAGCTGCTGGTTTTGCTACTGCCATTGCCCTTATGTCATCAGCAGAACAACTTGAAAAATGACTGCATTTGCCATTGTTTGGTAGCCACTTAGAAATTGCTAAGCTGGACATCTACGGGAAAGCAAATAATGTCAGTTGTGTGAGAACCCTAAAACTTATATACTTTTTAGGTATAAGTATATATATGGCAACATTTACATGATGACAATGTTGTGCATGTGCCATTTCGTATGAAAATAGGGATTAGTTTGAAATCAACATTGGCTATGCTGATAAATGCTAGTTTGCAAACAAAAACTATTTACTCTTTAGAAGTTGGAAAAGACAGCTGTGCGTGTAATTAATTTTGATTTTAACTTGTTTCAGTTTCTGAAGCTTATCAAACATGACTCGGCCCTTCTCTGACTTGCACAGGAAAAACAATTTGGAAATTTAGAAAAAAAAACCCTGAAAGAAAATTTTCCTTTTCCAGTGAAAGTAGTGAGCAAAAATAACATATAAATGAAATACAACAGAAAAACAGATACAGAAAAAAAATGTGCAAAGAGTTCCTCATCCTCCTCTTTTACAGTAAAATGGAAAGAAGAAGAAAGGAGAAGAGTCATTTTTCTCCCAAATTGATTTCACAACTTTCACAATTTTCAACTGTCTAAGAACAGATGTTAGCAGAAGAGGTGTGGTGTCCAGATGCCAACTATCAGCAGAGCATTAGAATAAGCTTTTAAAGGAATGCCAGAAATGATCAGCAATATTTCTATGTAAGACACAGCAATGTGTGGGATCTGGTGCAAAAATATGAGCTTGTCTTCTGTGATTAACTGATTAAACATCAAATCAACATGAGATAGAGAAGTACTTTTTTTTAACTGCTGCTTTCTACTTTAGGCAAAAAGCAGGGATAGCACCATGGGATTAATCAAGGAATGTCACAACAGCAGTAACAATTATTGCTTGTAAAGTGAATATGTGCTGTTGTAATGTGGCTTTGTTATTCAAGATAACTGAGGTGCCAAGTGGAAGACAAAGATAATGAGAAACAAATGAATGAGCTAAAAACATCTTGTCCTGTTTCTCATAAAGAAAAGCAACTTCAGACTTTAAATTGGGGGAAATAAATGAAGTGAAAGGAACCTTTTAGAGAAATAAACCCATATAGTTGCAATTTAGGATGTCAGGGAAATTAGTTCAGCTTTTTAGTTTGCATTTTTAAGCAAATTTATCCAATTCCATACTTACTGGATTTGTAGCTAAAGGAGAAAGAGAATTAATGTTCATGCAGACAAACATAATTTGAATGCACTCAGAAATGTATATATTGGGGAAAGTATACATAAAAATGTTTTATAATAAAGAAAATCATATGCAAAAAGTGTATATTAGAGAAATTCAGTACTAAAATCCTCTATTAAAATAATGTACATAAAAATGTGTACAAATTTTCATTGGACATGGAACAAAATGAATGAAATGAAAATTATAAAAAAACCTGAGGCAAAATATATTTACCTTTTTCCTGGGGAAGGGGGAAACCTTTTCCCCAAAATCTTTTGTTCTTTGCATTATTCCTGTCATATCATGGGGTCTGCAGTTTTGCATTTCATTCACCATTTCATCCAGTTTGTAGCATCAGCAGGGCATATGCCTATAGCTCACATGTCTTCATGCAACCAATCCATCTATTGTCATGGCCCGCTGGCCGCCAGCAGAGCTGGCAGCAAATTCAGACAGTAAGGAGGTTGGGAAGGAACTTGGGATAGTCCTGGGGGCTGAGGAAATCTCGGACAAGGGCTCTGCGTCGGAGGCAGAGAGGTGGCCAAGGCCATCTGATAGTTATGTGCAGCCTCCTGACACAGCGAGTCAGAAGAACAGCAGGAGCCTGTTCCCAGTGTGCGCATGCACAGAGCTGCCAGGTGACAAGAAAAATTAAGACAACAGGGTCAACCTGAGAGTAAGCTTGGAGATGATGGCCCCTCCCATAAGATATAAAAGAAGAGTGAATGGGACATGAGCTTTTGCAGGGAGAAATTAGTTCATCTGGCCGATTCAAGATTAGAAAATTCTGTTTGTGACTCTGTGTCAAGTTTGGCCTTGCCCTGTGTCTCTGGCAGCAAATTAGCTCTCTGGCAGCATTCCGCATGAGATAGGTGGGTGTTGATAACCTTCCTCTGAAAGACTGTATATCCAGCCTTGTGACCTGTAAATGAAAGTAATTTACAGTTGTATAAATAAAAGAGGTTTTGCGGAACTAAGATTGTGCTTTATATTTTATAAGTAAGCCTAGGTCAGAACATCTATTGCTTTTTTTATCATCCTTAGTGCCACTGACCATCTGGGCTCAGTACAAGTGCCTGCCTTGTGATGGATTCTACATCAGCTCTGACCACAGCTCCATAGCACCACAGCCTCACTTCTCTCATTTTGTCTAGAATTGGGATGACTTTGAAGGCCTTCCAGATGTCTTTGATCATAATATGATCCAGCTGTGTCTACCATCTATATGGCCAAAATCAGATAAGAACACCCAAACTTGTCAGATTTTGGCATTCTTCTTGAAATTTCATGAGCATTTGGCATCTTTGCCTACAAACTCTTAAGAGCTTGGAGAAGAACATAAAGATTCTGAAATTTGGTGAGAGTATAACATGACAGTCATTTAGTTTTAGTGTTTTGGGTACCATATAGAGATTACATGTGCCAATGTATTCAAATGATTGCATTTTGACCCCTAGCATACTTAGTATTCCTTAGATTTTTCAGTGAGAGTTAATTTATTCCCATAAACAAATAGGTTGGGAAACACTGGCCTAGGTTAAAGAAACTTAAACGTGTTCCATAGCCCTATGGGGAAATTTAAATTAAGTTTGGTAGTGTCAATCATTTCTTCAAACTAAAATAAAACAGAACTAAAAGACATCAATTAGCAAAGCTTGAGTCTAAGCATGACTTTTTAGGTAAAGAACCAGACTATGCACTATATTATAGCCAAGACATTACAAATAAAGATCAAGACCTTCTGCTCCCTATCAACTTATTAGAGTATGAAAGAGTTGTGGCATGGATGAGGTAATGTGGTCCGTTGTATATCATATCAAAAGAGCTTCACTTTAAGGAAAATGACTTCTATTTACAGTGCATGTACAGGAACCATTTGGTTCAGTTGAGTAGAAGGATTGTGACAGCTCTATTCTTGTGAGTTAGGAGGAGCAGGACCTCAAATCATGTTATTTTCTTCAAGAGGGTGCCACTGTCAAAGCAAATTATTATTTGGAGTGATGTATTTCTATATTCTTGTTCAAAATTATAATTTAGACATCTTAACCATTATCTGTAGCATGATGCCTCCATCATATTAATCCTCTGCCTTTTTAAAAAGAAAGTTGCATCTTCAGTAACACAAAAACCCCAGCATAGTTTTCATGTCAATTTCTCTGCATTTGGACACTCTGTTTTCTTCAGATAGAGTTCCTAGCTGAATATTTTCCTTTTTTGTCAAAAGTCTGGATACCCTCTCATAGATAAAAATATTCCTTTACCAGCTCCATATACACATAGATACACAGATAATATTTTCAGAGTGCCAAGTAGTCTGAAAAAGCTTTATTAACTTTTTATGCATTTGAAACAGAGGACGACAGAATAGGAAAAAAATATGAGAAGTGTTGCTTTTTTTTTTTTTTTTGCTTCCATTTCTAACCCTTCACTTGTACCTACTTTGGGTAAACATCAAATTACTGAAAATAAAAGGGACAGGAAGCTGCAGAGGTAAATCCACATAAATTGTTTGATATTCTCAAATGAATTAAATTATTGGCAGTTGTGTTTTTTTCTCTCTCTCTGCAAAGTGCAAATTAATAAGAAAAATATTTTTAACTTTTTCATTTATTTAAAGGCGAGTTTACTAGAGGCAATTTGTATGTAAATCAACATTTACCTGATGCGTGTAATTTCCATGGTTAGATAAGCCATAACGTAAAACAGATGAAAGACATGGGAACTGTATAAAAATTCTTTGAACGATAATAGGCAGCAGCCTGTGATAAATATTCATTAAGGAAGGAGATGCCTTGTACTTTCCTTAAGCAGCTATGTTTATGGTCTACAGCTGTCTTTTTCTGGTTCCTTCATATACTTTGTTATCTGTGCTGCCATGTCTTTAGTTTTTCTCTCATTCTACATGCACAAATATCACTGCAATATTTTCTTCTTTCTAATTTCTCAGTTTGATTTTGGAATGCGGATTTCTTAAGTAATTCAGCTTTGAATTAATGGATTCACAATTCTTGGCTGAAGGTATTGATCAACATCAGCTGGAAATAGATTTGCCTACCTCTGCATTTTAGTTGTAAATTATTATGTTACTTTAGGAAAAAGCTTTTCTTTTAGTCAGTTTTCCAATTGACCTCTCTATATATGGGTAGCATCTTCCAACCTCTCTTTTCCTTCCCAGGGGGATGTACTTTTCCAGCTAGTAAAGTAGCACAGAAAAAATATTGACATACATGTGTAATTTTTAATCATGAATTTGTATGCTGTTTTTTCATACATTCTAGATTTCATTATGAGGTCTACACTTTGATAAAACATGGGGGAGGGGGAGAAAATGAGGAAATAGCATTGTAATGAGTTTTGCATGCACTGGTTTTTAAAAAAATCATTTTAAACCTCCATAAATCTCCAGGAACAGTCTATCCTCAGTCTTGTGTTTATCTTATCCCATTAGCCATAAAACACAAATGCATTCTAAACTGGCAAGCCAGAATACAAGTCTAAGATTCCTCAATAATTAAGTTATGACTAATCTCTGTTAAATGATTTTGGTCTTTTGTTTAAAGCAGGGGTGAAATCCAGCAGGTTCTGACAGGTTCTGGAGAACAGGTAGTGGAAATTTTGAGTGGTTCAGAGAACTGGTAGTGGAAATTTTGAGTAGTTCAGAGAACCCGCAAATGCCACCTCTGGCTGGCCCAAAAGTGGGGTGGGAATGGAGATTTTGCAATATCCTTCCCCCAGGAGTGGGGTGGGAATGGGGATTTTGCAGTATCCTTCCCCTGCCATGCCCACCAAGCCACGCCCACCAAGCCATGGCCACAGAACCGGTAGTAAAAAAAATTGGATTTCACCACTGGTTTGTTCATAGTTGAATTTTTCCATCACCAAGAGTTGATTGCTGTGCACTGATGTTCTTTACATATTGAATAGTCTTAATTGTAATAATCACTCTGTCCTGCCTTCCAATCCTTTTCTACAACGATTTCTTTAATTAACTCATTTTCTTGACAATAACCCCATCTTACCTTCCTTGCATTCCATTGTTAACTGATATTCCTCAATATCTGAACAATTCTTGTGCCAATAGCCATCACCTGCTCTCATTCTTCTTATTATAAATTTAAACTATCTCCAATCCATTTCTGTATTGTGTACACAGTCTGATGCATTTTCAAAAGAGGTGCTTTATATATATAAAAAATTGCACTCTGAGAAGTGATTTATAAAAGCCCTCGCAAACTTTTCAGAACTGACTGCAAGACTAGCTTATTATTATATCCTGCCAGCCAGATTTTTCCCATTTATGGGAGGAGGGGAGAAAAAAGTCATTTAATTAAACATATTTCGAAGCCCACAGCTGTATAATTTTTGGGTTGTTATTTAATTGCTTCAAATATACTCCCTTTTGTGCGTGTTGGTAATAAGCTATTTGCTTTGAGAAATAAAGCACTCTGGCAGATGGCTGCGAGGAGCTGCTGGCTGGGAAACAGTTCACTTCTTTTTTTTAATTAAAAAAAAACAGAGAGGAAGAGAGAGAGAGAGAGGAAGCCCACTTCTCTTCTCGAATTGTCTGTAGGTATCAGAAGAGCAGAATTTTGCCACATCTGCGGTGTCAATCCCCAGGCGAACCTTAGCTTTGCATTATAGGCAGATAAACAGCTTCCGAGATTATTTTATGGGAGGACAGGGGTAAGAAAAAGATAAATAGCACAAATAGGAATCTCTTTGTGTGAAGCAGAGATGAGGATAAACCCTAGGTAAATATCACTATTAATAGGACTCTGACAGGCTTCCTGTAAATTGGAAAAACAAACAAACTGTTTTTCCATGTTGGCACTTCTGAAAAGCTGCTCTTTTGTCTTCTGCGCCTTTATCCACTCCAGCTTCTGCATTTAACCAACCAAATTGTGCCTTCAGGTGTATTGTCACTTAAAAAAACACCCCAACCTATAAAACTCATCAAACCCAACTAGAACCCAGAGCCTTAGTCATTCCCTTGAGACAGTGGTGAAATCCTTCTGGTTTTGTCTGGCTCGCGCGTACCGGTAGCGCCGGCAGCGTGTGGTTTGGTGAACAGGTAGTGGCGGAAGGGCGAGGCTCCACCCACTCACCCAGACATCATTAGTTCCTGGTTTTTAATCCTCTGCGCATGCGCAAAGCCTTCTGCGCGTGCACAGAGGGTCAAAAATCAGACGTGATAATGGCACGGCGTGTATACTTCCGAACCGGTAGGGAAGGTAAGTAGATTTCACCCCTGCCTTGAGATGTCCCAACATCTGTCCACCTCTTGTGTTGCCAGACACAAGCTCGGGATCTCACTGACCCTTGCAACTAACTCCACTTTAACCAAAGGCAATGGCTCCAAAAGAGCTTCCAAAAGTCATTCAAATTATTTTGAGAGCTGAAGCAAATGCTACTCCCTCTCCTTTTGCCTACCATCCACATTCAATACAAATGTTGTGGTGTACACTGCTTGAAGACCTTTGGCTAGTGGCCCTGTGCAGGAAAGATAACATAGCCCAGTCATTTCTATCCAGAGAGGCACAAGCCACGGTTAGGGCTACGAGGTCAGATACCAAAATGCACATTTGAAGTACTTATTTTTAATTTGAAAAATAAGAAAAAGTTTACTTTTAATTTAAAAGATAAGTAAAAATAGAACATTAACATACTAATAAGCATAGAAATGTCCTTCTCAGAAAAGCTGGGCTTTTTTTGTTTGTCTCATGGTGGGACCAAGGGTGAAATCTACTTATCTTGGCTACTGGTTTGGGTGTGCTCCTGCGCGGGAGCACACACATGCTATGTGCACACATGCTATGTGTATGAATGCTATGCGTACACATGCCTCATCTGCGCATGCGCAGATGGTTAAAAAAGGGGCGTAATGATGTCCCGGCGGGAGGCTCCAGTTCAGCAAGCCGGATAGAACTGGGGGTATTTCTCCGCTAGGTGGGACCTAACCCTCTGGCATTAATTTGCAGGATGAAAATTCTGGTCAATCATCGTGAACTTGTTAAGCGAAGAGAGTTAGATCTTCGGTCAGCTTTCTAGATTTGACATGTCTTCTGGGTTTAGATCTGTCTGAAAGTCTTTTCCTAAATAATGATTTAGGGCTTTGGTTTTATACAGGAATAAATTCTTGGTTGAAATGCATTATGATTTGTGAAGTTTCTTTGTTGCCCTTCGGTAATTTAAAGATCTTCAGATTATTTTTAATATATTTTTTTTTAACTGGGTTTGATCAAGCAATCCAGTCTGGAGGCTCTGATAATTTATAGCAACTAAATATAAGGTATGGTTAAAACAGTAAAGGCACCACAGCGAATAAATGATAAAATCTAGCTCAGCATGCCTAGATTGTGGAAATAGCGTGATCTTTCATCTCATCCCTGCTTGTCCTCCGAAAGAGCCATTGTTTAATCTATCATTTTGGATTATTCTGATATTCCACTGCTGAATTTCTTTAGTAGTATGAAATGAGATCGGCACAATAATTCAAATCAGGCATAATGGAGGGATTTGCTACTAAGCAGGACCTCTTAGAAATTCTCTTAAAACCAAACCTCAATAACTACCCATATCTTAGATTCTCCAGATGTAATAAAAATAAATCAAGACACATTAAAATAAAGGTGCTGAGCAGGTGGAGGAAAGATAGAATTTAAATCTTTCTAAAACTGAAAAAAAAACCCACCATAGCAATGTCTAAATCTGCTATCTTTGAAGTTCAGGTCAAATGGCTCTTCTTGATTGGTTCTATTATCACCAAGCTATTGCTATATCACAAATCCTTCCTGATTTTCTGATGGATTGTGTTGTTGTTTTTTCTTGTGACTTTAGATAATTCCATTGAGTTCAAGGAGAAGAAAACATTGTTTGCCTCTGGCTGGTATGGGACTAAATTATCATAGACTATATGATAATTTATTAAATGTTTCCAACTATTTTATTTATTTCCTTCCTATTTGAGCAAGTTTCCTTTAAGAATTCCTAAGTAGCAACCAGGTGGAGAATTATTTCACAGCACAGCATCAGTCATTTAGGTCCCTGAATCCAACTTCTTTCTCAGTGAAGAAATCCCAATCAAAGCATCCATGACAGATTATTGTGCTGCCTTGCCTTAAACACAACTGGCGCAGAATGTTCTCCAGTGTACAAGGGCCAAAATTCCACCAGAGAAAATATCTAGTATATATCCAATACTGAAGTTCCTCCTAGACCCCACCTGAGGAAACGTTTACCTCAAGTCCTTCTTCCTATGTCCCTCTCCTCCTCTCTACTCCCAGGAATCATTAATTTAGTGTATGGCACAGGTGTCAAACTGAGTCAAAGGTTGACTCAGCCTTCCATCCTTTCTAAGGTAGGTAAATTGAGGACCCAGTTTGTGGGGGGCAATAAGCTGA
>JANHFK010003265.1:0-10416 GCA_036250565.1 Sibynophis collaris | reverse complement strand
ATAAGATGTACTTCTCCAAAATGCGCAAATGCACTTCCCCCCAAAAAAGTGGGTGGAAATGTCTGTGTGTCTTATACAGCAACTGTTGCTAAAGCCCCACCCACCCTTCATCCTCTGCCTCCCAGCAATTTACCTCCTTGCAGCAAACAGCAATCAGCTTCAGCACAACCTGATTTAGCATGAGTAGCTGATTGGCGGTTGGATCGGCCTTCCACCTATCAGTTGTTCCAGACTGGGGGGGATTGTCACCGCCTATTGGCGCCAGTGCCACCCATCACCACTGTCACCTATCACCACCTCTATGCATCACATTTTCGGCCTTTGCATTGTCCATTTTCAACCCATTCCAGGTGGTGGGGATAGGTGTTCATAGAGGTGCTCATAGAGGCAGCAATAGGTGACAGGGGCGATTGGCCGTAACAGCGCCGATGGGCGGCAGCAATCCCTGCAGCCTGGAACAGCTGACAGGAAGTATACCGCCAATCAGCTGCTCGTGCTAAATCAGGCTGTGCTGAAGCTGACCACACTGTTTGCTGTTAGTTGCAAGAGGGCAAATTGCTGGGAGGCAGATTTTTTTTCTTGTTTTCCTCCCCAAAAGCTAGATGCATCTTATATTTCAGAGCATCTGATAGTCCAAAAAATATAGTAAACTTTGATGTTGGTTTTTGGGTCAGACTGCATCAGAGCTAACCCCAAACCTAACCCTAGATAATTTTTCCATTTCCAATACAGTTTTCCCATGTAATGTGCCCAGAATTTCTATGCAAAAAGAATGGAAAACAAACAGGTTCACTGTGCATAAAGAAGCTCTCTAAACTGAACCATGATGTTTATTTCTGGGTCAGGAAGTCTCACCTTTAACTTAGATAATTTTTCCATTTCCAGTGGGGATTCCCATGCAATTTGCCTATGATTTCAAGGCAGACGGAATGAAAAGGAAATAGGTCCACTACAAATGTTTGTTTTTAGGCCAGACCTCTTGCAGGCCTAACTCTAACCCTAACCTTGACAACTTTTCTATTTCCAAAGGGTTTTCTCATGCAATTTGCCTAGTATTTCTAGGGAGACAGACTGGCAAGCAAACAGGTCCACTAGGGGTAAAGAGGCTTTGTAAACTGAACCATGATGTTGTTTTTTTGAACCAGACCTCCCCAAAGCCTAACATTAGCCATAACCCTAGATGACTTTTCCAAACAAAAAGAGTTTTAAAATTACTATAAAACAGTAAGAAAAATCTTTTTCTGAATCTCACAGTATGTCATAATTTTCAACCAATTCCTTATTTGATATTTTTTTATCAATGTGAAAGAATGCTCATTGGAAGGTGACAACAAATCTTCAGCCTCAGAATTTTAAGAAGGATATGGCTTCTTAGCATTCTGAACCTGAGCCTCAGAAGTTCAAAGCTCTCTAAAAATATAGGTTTTGGCCTGGGGCCACTTGCTAGAATAATAATAATAAAAAGAGAGAGAATCTGAAACAATGCACAAATTTAGAAAGCATAAGTACAGTAAGTATGGATTTAGGTCTTTGGACATAGTTCTTTTTAAGAATCAGGCCACATCATGAATTAAAAGAAAATGTAGAAGTAGGGTTCACCTCATGAGAATGGATCCTTTTCTCTGGATGTTGGCTCAGTTCTGATAGAATTAAGATTATTGAGACAATACAGATCATATGGATTCAAATCCAATTATTTGATGTGGACCAATTCAATTCAAATTAATTAGGACAATTAAAATGAGTGTAAAATATATGAAAGTCATCCAAAGTGGTGAAATAAAACCAAATTGGATGTGTCCAATTTAAACAAGTATATTATTCAATTTGAAAATGTAATTCAAAGCAACTGAAACAGTTTAAATGCAATCACTAGATCAAATATTCACATTTATTACTGATGTTAGAAGTGCTAACTTGCTAGAGGCCAATTTTGGATTATTCTGCATGATCTCTTGACCTTTATTTGTTTTCAAACCTGTTCTTGATATCTGACATCTGTTTGAAATCCATTTTCATTTATTGCTGATTTATACATTGCTTACAATTGATCTCATTTGTAAACTGAATGTTAGCTATTGATACAGGTTCTGTTGCTCTATTTGCCTGATTCCTGAAATATCAGGAATATTTGTGGAAATTTCATCATTTGTCTTAAGTAGGATAAGTTATATTGGGATGAGTGATTGTCCATGCTATTCTGTGGAAAGTCCAATTGGCTGGTACAATGGGTCAGTGGTTTATAATTCTTCTGAAAAAGTTTCAGAAGTAGATTTCAGAAACTAATACCAGCAATATGTATCTGACATCATGTCTGTTGACCAATAATTTTCTCAGGGACATTTTTCTTCTCTTGCTATTTCGCTAACTTCATTATCTACTTTTATACTGTTATTGTCAGTCCTTTGAGGTAGATCAGTTCAAGAAACAAATATGACTGGATACTAGGAATGTTCTTTGTTGTTGTACGATAGAACAAGAGAATCTTCAAATATGTCCAAATTAATTTCTAACCCATTTTAGCAAAATCAAGTTGAAACTGTTCCTACTTCCATCCATTTAGGACTGGGTGTGCGTGTGTGAGTGTCTCTCTCTCCCTTAATGTCTACTCTATCCCACCTCTCTAAATAGGTCTCTAATAGCAATAGGAATAAGATTTAGATTTATATAACACTTCACAATGCTTTACAGCACATTCTGGGTGGTTTATAAAGTCAGCATATTTTCCCCAACCATCTAGTTCTTCATTTTGCCAACCTCAAAAGGAGAGAAGGCTGAGTCAATCTTGAGCTGGTCAGGATTGAATTCCTGGCAGGGGGCAGAGTTAGCCTGCAATATTGCATTTTAACCACCATGCCATCACGTCATTCATACCTTTGCTAAATTCAGCTTTAAATCCTTCACGATAATGATGCAATCCAATTTTATATTTTCTTTTCATTTAATTCTCATTTTTTTAAAAATGAAGTAGATAAGAGCATGTTGAAATTTAAACAAGGAAACAAAAATCTGACTTGTATTGGTTATTCCATGATTCATTATTCCATAAATTTTCATATTGGCAGTGGCCAGAAATGCACTTGCAGAGCAAACAAATTTATTTTCTCTTTGTTTAGGTAAACCAGCAGCCAATCAAAGGGATTCTGATTAGGAGATAAGGCATTTTGACTAAAGCTGTATAATTCTACAGTTTGACAAACGTTAATCTTGTATAATTCTTATTGCGTAAATATAATTATGAATGCTGTGAAGGAAGTAAATGAAATGTACTCCCCATACTCTTCCTTGTTGTCTCTCTCATACAAACATTCTCCAGACTGTGCTAGAACTCAAGGTCATACCATGATATTGATTGGCAGTATGCTCAATAAAGGCAAAAAAGAAGTACTTCCTTCTTTCCTTCTTCATACAAGCATAATTAATGATTGAATTCATTATTCTACTGCATTCTTCTTCTTTCTTTCTTTTTTTTTTACAACAGATGTCTTTCTGATTTATGAAATACTCAGTTTAACACTAATACCTCTCAAAATATGAAAAGCAACAGGCTGGAGTAATAGTGAAAGTGCTCATAATTCAATAGGAGAAATGTATGTTGTAGTGCATATTTCGAAAAATAAAGAAGCCAATGGATTTATTATTCTGTCATCATATTAATTTGATTGGGGAATTTTGCACCCTACAAATAAATATTGTATTTAATAATAGAGGTCAGAATACAATGACAATAATATTTGTTATATCAGATTTTTTTTTCTGGGGGTTTGAAGTGGCATATATATAAGTCCTTCCTCCTATTATTTCCTACAGTATTAACCCTACACCTTTGAGATAGTTTAAACAGAGAAAAAGGGATTGATCCAAAATCACTCAATGAGTTTTCCCGGCTGAGGATGAATTGACCCTGTGTCTTCCAAACCTATTCAAAATCAGACAACAGAATCACTATACTGCCTCTCCTTCAATTAAGTAAAAGTGTATAGGAAAACAATGAATTGTGGACCACTTTGTTTCCTAGAGCTCTAAAATCTTTTTAGACACTTGTATTCTCCACTTTGGTCATTATGGCATCCAATCCTCACTGAATACAAATCTATCCCAAGCAACAAACACCACCATAAAGGCTATTAATCTAATTCTTGCCATTTAATTCTCATTTCGTGATTTTATAACATTTTCAAACTATATTAATTAATAAGAAATTTATTAGCCATTTATGTCACATTCATCAACAGCATCTGGATTAAAATCTGAATATAGGAATTCATTGTATGTTCCAGTGGGAAAAGTGAATGGAAACTTTTAGGCTATGCATGTAAAATGCATCATATCTTAATTTGAGAATTGGTATGTCTAATCTAGTGAAAAGAAGTACTAAGGGTGAATGATAGCAGTGTTCCAATATCTAATGTGCTGCCACAAAGAAGAGGGGGTCAACCTATTTTCCAAAGCACTTGCAAACAGGAAAAAAAGCAATGGATGGAAATTAATCAAGGAGAGAACCAATCTAGAACTAAGGAGAAATTTTCTGACAGAATAATTAATCAGTGGAATGACTTACTTCCAGAAGTTGTGCTCTAACACTGATGGTTTTTAAGAAGACACAGGACAATCATTTGTTGAAATGGTATAGGGTTTCCTTTTCTAGTCCTAGGAGTTGGACTAGAAAACCTCCAAGGTGCCTTTCAACTCTGTTATTCTGTTATGTCCTATTTAACAATATATTTATATCAGTAATATATACATTTACAATATTAGCATGTTGTCTAATATTGTATTATATTAGCATGTGGAATCCTAAGAGCTGAAGATTGCACATTTTAAATTTTCCAAGTTTGAAAAAGATAGGTCTATACTTTTAAGTGTGAATAAATGCCTTCTTCTTCCTAACTTTTTGAGGACCACACTTCTAATTGTTTGATCACCTCAGGTTCCAAATTTGGTATCCTACATCGTCCCCTCTCAGCAGTAATACATACTTTACTTCCTTCCTTCATAGAAGCCTGGAATGTTACATGTGTTAGCTTGAATGACAAAAGAAAGCAGAATAAGTAAGATTTTGATCAATCTGTTTTATTTGACCAAAATAAAACTGCTTGATTTAGCTATGAATAGTTACATTGGCTCTAAACTAAGATTGGCAGATACATATAGCAAGAATAACTTGCTGTACATCAGTGGGATAGGTGAAAGATGATTAATTTTGCTTTTTAAAAAAAGAGTAAAATATTATTTTTTTAATGTTGCCAGGGTCTACACTCATGGCTAATTCATCCTCTAAATCTCCCAGAAACAGCTTTGCATCAAAAGGGTTAACAATCCATTATTTTATGTAGCGGATAAGGATCTTATTTTCAGGACTCTCATGTCAAGAGTATTTACCGTATTTTAATTCAATTCCTTAGCATCAGCATTCTTGGGCTTTTTCTTTCATTCAGGTATTTTAGTGGAGGGGAAGCATCTATTAAAATACAGTACAGCAAAGCAGAAATCACTGTATTTAATATTATGTCTACAGAAAGGTCTGGTTTATTAAAGGAACAACTCTAATACAGTTTGCTATATATTACTTCAATTCTGAAGGGAAGAAATGAAACTGCTTTTCATTTCAGAGCTGGTCAGAATTTGAAAGTCTATATAACTTGGGAAAACCCTAGGTTCACTTTACTTGACTGTATTCTGCTACTGAAATTATTTTGACAAGAAACCTTCAGACCATTGTGGGAGGATATGACTGATCATTGTGAGGATATTAAGTATCTGAAAAGATGAGCTGCAAGATTTTCCTAAATACGTTCACAGAGAACTCTTCTTTAGGTATTGATTTGTACATATCAATGCTGTAAATGATACATTTTCCTTTCTTATTTCCTCACACTTTTAGGCTAGAGAGCTAAGGTATTAATTTGTGTTGGCCTCATAGTAGTAGCTTTACCCATTTCTTTATCAATATTTTTAGGGACACATTTTATATTATTATACAATTAATTCTGTACTCTTATTCTGACTGGAAAAGTCAGGACCAGGAATGTAATTGTGGCCTGATTGTTTTATTGAAAAATGTGAGGAACTAAACCTGTGGAATCTCTGCGCATAACACATAAGCTACTACCATTATAGTCTTTTCCCAAAGAAAGGCTTTCAAGAATTGCTCTTCAAAGGCAGCTCTACATAAATTGTGCAATACTACTGTAGTATGGTCTGAATATTAGTATATTTTCTTCCAAAAATGATTAGGCAATTTCTAAAGAGAAATTTCCTGACAGTAATAATCAGTAGAACAACTTGCTTGCAGAAGTTTTTAAGGAGAGATTGGTCAACTATTTGTCTGAAATGGTCTAGAGTTTCCAGCTTGAGCAGGGGGTTGGAAGGGTTCAAGGTCCCTTCCAATTCTGTTATGGTATTCTGTTATTTATTGGCTACCTCACAACAGCCATTGCAACTACTGATGATTCCTACCTTTGACATTTACTTTAAGGGACAATGTCTGCAGTAGAGAAATCTATAAATGCACCTTGCTCTCTCTGTTCTTTGAAATACAGGTAGTCCTTGACTTAGAACCACAATGGGGACCAAAATTTCTTTTGCTAAGCAAAACAGTTGTTAAGTGAGTCATGTCTCATTTTACAACCTTTTGTTATGTGAATCACTACTGTTATTAAGTGAATCACGAGGTTATTAAGTGAATCTGGCTTCCCCCATTGACTTTGCTTGTTGGAAGCCAACTGGGAAAGTTACAAATGGTGATCACACGACCTGAAACAGTACAGTTGTCATAAATACATACCAGTTGTCATGCACTCAAATTTTGATGATGTTATCATGGTGATGCTGCAATGGTTGTAAATGTGAAATGGTCATAAGTTCTTTTTTCCAACACTGTTGTAACTTCAGTCGTTAAAAAATGGTTGTAAACTGGGGACTTCCTGTACTGATTGCATAGCATTATAGATTAAGGGAAGAACCTGTGAAGCTTTCCAAAATGGTTAACCTCTTCCGGACTGGGTGCCCAAAGCACGCACGCATGCACCCCCACCACTGTGCATACATGTGCAGCCCCCCCACATGACCCCCACACATGTATGTGCTCCCCCCGCTTGCACCACGCCCCTGTACATGCATGTGTGCCTCCCCTGCAGGCTGTCCACCCCAACACATGTATGCATGCCCCCCCGCATGTGCCCTGCCCCCCTACCATGCACTGCAGAGACCTAAAGACAAGCTGGCCAGGGGAAGGCACGTGCACATAAGCAGCAGAGCTGAATTGGGGTGGCCGCTCATGTGGCCGCAGAGAGGGCGCTGCATGCCACCTCTAGCACACGTGCCATAGGTCTGCCATCACAGAGCTAGTCAATTGTTTCACAGAACACTTCAGCACATAATGAAAATTTGCATTTTCTTCCAATTTATTCCAATCATAGTAGTGAAGTACATGAGTAAAACTGAAACAGCAACCAATCCATGTTTTTTTCCTCCTTGCTTCCATGTTCTACAATACCTGAGCATTTCTGGAGTCATTTGCACAATCCCAACCTTCCAAGTAATCAGGCTATAATAGGGGTCAAATTCAAGGCCCAGGGACCGGATCCAGCCCACGGGGTACTTAGAACTTGCTTGCAGGGCTGCCCTGGAAACAGCAAAGGACTGGCCTGTGGTGCCTCTGTCAGTGAAAACGGACCTCAGGAGAGCCTCATATGGCCCTCCCGAGCTCTGTTTTCACTGGCAGACGGTTGCAGGAGGCTGTCGCAGCAGAAAACGGAGCTTAGGAGCCCATTTTCTCTGGCAGGTGCCCCCGAAATGAGTGACATTGAGCTGGCCACACCCACTCCGGCCCCCTGAGGTCAAACACAACCCTGATGCGGCCCTTAATGAAATTGAGTTTGACACCCCTAGGCTATAAGCTAACAAATGAAACAATTCCCTTCCACAAAAATAATTTTCTCTTCCACAATCCATAGGTTCGTATAAAAATAATTGTCTACATTTTTAATGTCTTGCAAAAAAAAATAAAAGCTTTCTGGAAAGGTATAGCATGAGAAAAGTGGCAATTCAGAAAATGTAAATTGAAGTCCTTTGATGCTGCATAATATGTTGAGTTCCTGATGCTCTCTGAGCATTATATACCAGTAAGCCTACACACAGCAACGCACAGAGTGTTTGTAGTTATGATGGCATTTAATCAATAAGCATATGGAAGCCTTTCTGGGTTGCTGCATGCATGATGATAAACCAGCATTAGACAAGCTCTTCTGAAGCAAAGGGGAGAGTGGGGAATTGAAGATCAGTTGTCTGAACATCCAGATATTAGAAACTGAACCATCTATGAAAAAGTCACTTAATATTGATGTGGGGAAATAGAAAGTTGTGCCATTCTGGTTTCATGAATATTAATGGCATTTACCGACAGGCATAGAAAAAGGGTAAGGAAAACCCTCCGATGGAAAACAGATTTGGCTTTGGAATCATAGAAGAGGTTCCTGGAATAATAACACCAGTAACAACATTGAGAGTTTCAAAGAAAAAAAAATGGGTTTATTTTTGTAGGAAATGCCATAGAGGAAAGAAGGTATAATAGGATCAGAAAATGCCAGCAGGTGAGGCATTTTGCTGACAGACTGATGGGGTGGGGATTGAAATATTCTAAAGAGGTTAGATAGGCTTATATTATAGCAAAGATTTTCACCAATGCCTGGACATAAGAATTCTCTAGGAAGATATATAACCTGCATTTTAATCTAAGCTCGAAAATATATTTTTGACTGCTACTACTGCCTGAACATCCAAGGAAATTACTGGAAAACTGGATCTAAAATCCATCTCAAAGTGTGAAATATCCATTGGTGCAGGGCAATATATTTCAGTTCTTTTTGCAATAATCACAAGCAGTAGCAAGTCTATGAATTAGGAAACAATCAATATAGTTTGTGACTATGGACACATTTTGAAGAAAGATTGGGGCAAATACTTCAATCTAAAAGAAAGGAAATTATATAATAACACACAGTCCCAAAGTGTGAAATATCGAATAATGTGAAGCAATATGTTGTTCTCTTTTCTCTTTTCGTAATAATTACAAGCAGTAGCAAATCTATGAATGAGAAAATAATCAAGGCTTAATATCTCATATGAGTGTACAAGTATTCAGAAGGGAGAATGGGGCAGATACTTCAAGATAAAGGAAAGGAAATTATGCAATAACAAGCACGATGTGTTCACTATGGCATCCTTTGTTCTCTAATACGTTCTTGTTTTCTTTTGTTTCTTTTCTCCTAGGTAAGTGGCAACAGTACTTCTATACAATACTTGATGCTCAAAAGGAATCTCCTGTTTTCTTAATGGAGAAAGAACATTCAAGCCTTTGAAATGGTAACAATAGATTGCATTGATGTAATAATGATAGATCACACATCTGTATATACATTTGTTTTTCTTACTGGTTTGTAATAAAAAAAGGCCATAACAGCTCAATTCTGTATTACAGTAAAGAGGGTGGAGGACATCTGGTAATTTAGGAGAGATAGCAATGATTTTTTTAAAAAGCATATAGTGGTCTTGACAGTGGCAGAATGAAAAAAAATAATACTAGTATAACTACTGGATTGGGAAGCATTGTTGGAGAGTTCCCTTTGCAGATCAGTGGTTGCCATGGTTTATGGAATTGTTGGAGAAAAAATAGCAGCTCTCAGGAGATTTTGACTATGTCTTCCTCAGAAATGCATAAAATGGTGTCTAGAGTGAATAAAAAAGACACAAATGCTAAGGACCAAACTATATGTGAAACTCAATCAACCCTTAGGACCTGCATCTGTTTTGTTTAATTCCTTACATATAGACTCATGGAACAACCTTATTGAAGAAAATATTGCATGGAGAAGAGTTTTAGATTTCTGTGCTATGGTACAGTACCATTGAAAATTGCCTATATTTACCTACCGCCTGAGACAATGTAAGGGTAGATCATTTCTTTTGGGGTTGTGTTATCATCCTGATGAAATTGTTCCCCAAATTTGTTATTTTAGAAACAAGCAACTTAAGCATTACTAAAGATATAATAATAGCAATAGCACTTAGACTTATATACCACTTCACAGTGCTTTTACGGCTCTCTCTAAACAGTTTACCGAGTCAGCATATTGACCCCAACAATATGGGTCCTCATTTTACCCACCTCAGAAGGATGAAAGGCTGAATCAAACTTTTGAGCCTGATGAGATTGATCTGCCAAGTTTCAGGCAGCCAGCAGTCAGCAGAAGTAGCCTGCAGTACTGCATTCAAACCACTGTGCCACCATGGCTCTTATATTGTAATCAGTTCCTAAACACAATGATAAAATATAACAAGGTATGTGTTGTAATATCATGATGCAAGTTCTATTTTTTATCACGTGCAAATATATAAGAATTTGAATTTGTAATA
>JANHFK010003264.1:93366-104444 GCA_036250565.1 Sibynophis collaris | reverse complement strand
ATAGATAGATAGATAGATAGATAGATGAGAGAGAGAGAGAGAGAGAGAGAGAGAGAGAGAGAGAATTTCTTCTTGTGGTTTTATAATGCCAATCACTACCCATACACCTTTCGTAATGAAAAAAGAGGGCAAATTCTCTACAAATCTTTATCCTTCTCATCTCTATACTGAAAAGAAACTGCTGTCTTTTGAACTGTGTCATTTCAGAAATTCTTGGCCTGGTATGTCATCCCTTTATCAATCTGCCTGCGCAAATCATTCTGTCTGCAGTCTTGCTCAACCTCCTGACTTGGGGGTGGGGGTGAGTGGGAGGAAAGGAAAGGAGCTTTGTTATCTAAACTTAGTTTTTCTAGTCTGGCTGCTTGCAGAGCATGAATGCTCAGCTTCATTCCTAAGGGGATGTTTCAGCCTCACTCCTGTGGAGGGCTGTTTTGCTTCCCTAATAGATCATCTGATCAGACACCAGCATCAGATGCTGTCAAGCTGGGTTTTTTTTGCTTCCTTGCTGAAACACAGTTAGGGTGTAGGACCTGACAACTTGTGTTCCTTTTTAAAAATGGCTCTTCAAAAGAAGGGGGGGGGGGAATGATGGAAGAAAAAAACCCATAAATATTCGCTTTTGTTGCCTAAAAAGCCACGGACCCAATTTTTGACAGCTCTCTCTTGACGAACTCACATCTTCTGCTCTTTAAACTAACATGGGGGAAAAAACATATGCACTTGTATCTCAGTTTGAACTGTACTTCCAAATGGAATTTTATACAAAGATAGTTTAGGATACCTAATTTGTATTTTGCTTATTCACAGCTCAATTAGCAATTACTCATATGCCATTTTTTCCTCTGAATTCACAGTCCCAATCAAGATTCAAATATTGTAAAATCTTATAGACAATCAGAATTGTCTGATTGAAACAAGGGTGGGTAATTAAAAATAAAAGCAACATGTACTTCCTCTATCACTGACCATCCGAACGATAGTATAATACCCATCTAAATCAAGACAAATGGTATCAGTTAGCTGCCATGACAACCTAATGTAGACATTTAATTGCTGGATTTGCTGTGGCATCTTGTTTTTCTGTAATACTATCTTTATATTTCATCTTCAGTTAAGTAATTCCTGGTCTAATCGCCAAATAAGACAGCACTAGATAAGATTTATGTAGAAAATCAAAGTATGTGCTCCCTTGTGAATATTTGGGGAAAAGGGAAGTCCGAAGACAAAATAACAGAGTTGGAAGGGACCTTGGAGGTTTTCTAGTCCAACCCCCTCCTCAAGCAAGAGATCCTATATCATTCCCGACAAGTGGCTGTCCAGTCTGTTCTTAAAAGTGTCCAGTGATGGAACACCCATAATTTCTGAAGGCAAGTTGTTCCAGTGGTTAATTGTTCCCGCTGTCAGGAAATTTCTCCTTAGTTCTATATTGCTTTTCTCCTTGAATAGTTTCCCTCCATTGTTTTTTTGTCTTGCCTCCTGGGGCTTTGGGAAGTTTGGTAGCAAAGATGTTCATAGATGTTTGTTCTTACGTTCAAGTTAACACTTAATGATAAACCTGTATGCAAGGAACAAATCTAATTTGTTTTTGTCTACATTGTTTCTATGTGCATTGAGTTGGTTTTTTTCCCCTGAACACAGCAATAGCTAGCCATATCAATTTCCCCTACCAAATTTGGTAGAGCCCATATAGGTAGACTGCTTGTGAAAGCAAGCAATTAGTCTAGCATACTTCAAATAGATTGACAGGGATTTAGGCTTACTTCACATAGCCTGCTGTTTAAAACAAAGAAATCATGTGTGAAGAGATGAAAGGCAATGCTTGAGAAATGCTTCAATTCCTGTTATACCGGAACACAACCTTTATTAGTATGTTAGAATTAAATTGTGAGTTCTACTAAATATAGAAGCCATTTTTAAAACATTTTCTAAAATTTCTTCTCTGCAAATGTTGATGAGAATGTTTTCATGTTCAGTTAATATTTATCTCTAAAGAAGTGATAATCAACACTATTTTTTGGCATTTAAAAAAATTAAGGTCATACTGTACAGGTGATAAGCTTCACATTTAATATGCAGTAACTGGATCCTCTATCACTATTTATGTATTGCATTTTTAGTTATTTTTTAACTTATTTTTTAAATTATATTTACATTGCTTAACTCTGAGAAGTTAGGGTACCTCTGATTACACAACGACTTCCGAGTAGCTTACATAAAATCCAGTGATAAAACAGCAATTTTATTTTGGTCACCCTTCTAAAAACTATCAGGGAAGATGACATTTGAATTTCAAGATAAGGTGTTCCATGGAGATAAAATGCATTAAAATATTTCTGTGCTTCCCACATGCATAGAGATATGTAATGCCCCTAAGTGGAAACAACACACTGGATTATTTAAGTTTACTTGAAATAGGTAGTCCTGCAATCGCTGGATCTGTAAGGTTTTACAGGTAAGAAGTAGAACATGAAAATAATTCTTCAAATTGTATTGTAGCAATACAGGACTCTCAGTACCAAGATGATATAAACATGGAATTCTCACCTCACAGAAGGAAGGCCATTCTGTTCCAATTGCAATTTCTGAGTCATTTCCAAAGACATCACCATGTAGAGTTTGTTAGAGTCATAAGGTAGAACGGATAAGTAATAATTGCCAGGGTATCTTCCTCCAAGTACATCTGTACCTGGTGTAAGAGCCCGAGTGTCCACCTCTAATCTCCAGTCCCTATCCACGGCCTCCACTTCCTTATCTAGCAATAGCTGAGCTGAGTGAATTATGGACCTTTTTCTTCAGAGGGACTACAAACCCATCCAATGTTATAGCTAAGTATCAAACAAAAACCAGAAAGCTTATAGACAGACAGCATCCCTGTCCCATAGGGGCTAGGTCCTGTCCAGTCTATCATGTTCACCAGGCTGTCCCTTCCCACCTTTCTTTTTCATGTCCAGATTTCCACAGGATCCCAGACCAAGATGGCAATGTACATTTGAATACCATCACTATATTGAAGATACTGTACCCCAAATATTATGATCACTGAAAGGACAGTTTCCCTTCAAAACACACAGATTCAGGCTTGCCGAGCTTTATATTTGCCATGTAATGTAGTATATACTACAGAAGTCAAATTTGCTGAATTGCAGTCAAATTCAAGTCTTTCGGTCAAATTCACACTATATCCCATAGAGGCCTACATGGGATATGCTGCTAAAAAGTTCCCAGTTCCCTGTGGTGATCTGGCTACGCCTTAGTGCTGAGGAATGTTTACAGAGTCTGTAAGCTGTAATATTGTCTGCAAAGATTTTGTTAAGGAGTAACTCTTTGAAGCAAATAAATTCATTTTTCCAATTTCAAAGTTATACAACCCTGACCCCATCTCATTTTTTCTCTCTCCTTTTCATCACTGTGATCCTTTTTATGACCTGTCTCCTTCTCCTAGATTACCTGAATATATTAAACATTGTTTCTAGGGCCCACTGCCCCCTTTTTTTCTTAGCGCCATTGACTTCCACTACAGTTATCAAAGTATCTTCTCTTCTCTGCATGGTCTGCTGAACTTCCTAAGCTCATCCATAATCCTGCCAATTCCTTTCTGTGCAGCCCCCCTTCTGCTGCCTTTGCACAGCAATCTGAGTGACTAGATCAATTTTATGAGCGGGCCTGACACAGCTGTGCACTTTGTACATATTGTGCCAAAGCATGTGAAACAACATTTCAAAAATAAAATTCTGAAGGTGCTATATAACAGGCACTGGGGGAGAAAACCTGCAATGGAGCCGGTGGGAAAATTTCTGAACAAAGCAAGTATCTCTGGGGAAATGTTAGTTTGCTGTCTTTGTCTCAGAAAAGCAACAAGACATAATATTTGTATGTTCTTATAGGTCAGCCGTCCAGATGGTTAGGCCTCTCTAATAACTCTCACTCATCATGTCAGGGGAATGATAGGAGTAAAATTTAGAGTGTCTGCTAGGAAGTAAAGCTCAATACGTCTGCAGAGTATTAGATTAGGGAACAAGTAAAATTTATACACAGGGAAGGTTTTGAATCCAATTGAGTGTTTTGAAGGAATGAGCAACAATGAAAACATCCAAAGCAATAGAATAGGATTCTAACAACACAGAATCTAGTCATCCATCAAAAATAAAACGGTTTCATTCACTTGCTAGTCAGATGAATCCTTTGTGGGTTCACCTGTTTCTGGAAAGCCATCTCATATACTACCCAGAATTTTTTGGAGTTGGATGGCTATAATAAATCATAATCATAATCACAACTCCATAGCCTCTTTTTCATGTTTTTCTTTTTTTTTTTTGCATTTCTTCCAGACGTTCCTCCTGTTTTTCCAGTCCTCTGGCATCTTTTTCTTACCTTAATTATACAGTTTCTTTAGCTCATTTTTCAAATTAGCTGTGCAGCCTCCACCATTAATGTCATTCTGATTACTAGTGGTTTCTGTCAATCCAGGTAATTCCAAATTAAGATGAGTCTCAAAGTTTCCCACATGGCCAAGTTAGATAGAATATTATATTTGAATCTACCCTTCCGACAAGTTGCACAGTGCTCTACTTTGCTCGTTTCCATCCTTCTTAAATCTCTTGCAGTCTGAGAAAATATATAATTAATGCTTCCTTTCTAGAATTATGTTATCCACAAATTAAGAGTAATTAATCTGTACTGTTATCAGTATGTGGATTTCTGTACATATAATTAATCTTATAATTTTAGTTATAAGAATGAAAACTTCCTAATGTTGGTTTGATTGCAGGACTAAATTTTCCTTCACAGAATATATTCAAACTGAATAGCCATTTGCCAGCCATGTTTTAATTCCAAAGCAGAGTGGGGTGTGGATTAATGGCTTAAAAAAACTTCTTCCAACTATATTTCTATGATGAAGGTTGCCTTCATCATATAAGAAATGTTTGTTCCTTATATTGTGTATTCATTTTTGTTTTGTGATGTGTATATTAAATTTAAATTATTTTCATCCCAATATTTTGGATCCCAGATGTAAATTTCTAGAACTGTTTTCATTATGGGAAGAAGTTTTAAATATGTTATTTCTCTCTTTTCTCCTTCCTAAATGCCTTATCCTTGAAGTCAAGAATGTGAAGGGCCTTTGCTAAGCAGCCAATAGAATTTTAAAAAAATATTGCAGCTGCTAAGCATTCCTTCCTGCCATATCTGCCTAATATAGTTTTGTAATAAGTTTCTTAACTTGCAATAGTATATGTAAGATTCTACAGGCAGTGCCTGTATGCCTGCTACCATACATCCACCCTACCAGTATGAGTAAGGAAGAATTAGAATGAGAAGCAGGGTCTGGATTAGCCTTAGAGGACTTTAATGATGTAATCCTATTTTAGTGTAACAACAGGGTTAAGTTGCATGTTTTATGTGACAGTGTGTTATGCAACAATTCTAGAACCTCCAAATTAGTTTGAGACTCAGAACTTATTGGATTTTTGCAAGAGCAATCAGAGCATGGGTCACACTGTTCCCATATGCCAACCTGTTTTATTTCATCAAAAGACTGTAAGAATGATTCCAGTTGCATGGATAAAGAAAGGTCATGTCTACATCCTCACTGCATCTGAACAAACATTCTTCAAACAAAACACTTTGTTTGAGCTCTTTTATCCACTTGTATAAAAAGAAATAAGTCCTCCTAGAGTAGAACCAGATGGTTTGAACTGTGAGCAAGCGTTTTGTTTTTCCCTTCAAAAATTCAGATGGCAGCTTTGGAAATCTTTTGGTTTAGATTGTCTACATACTATTTGGTCTATGTTGATTGTCTCCCCATGATAGAGAATTCAGGGAAAGTGTACATTTGGACACTTCATATACTTTCAATTGTATACCCAGCAATAAGAGATGAAACTGATCAACACAATTAGTGAAAAACAAAGATTCTTTCCAATCAGTCCTTGAAACATAGCAACTGCATTAGAATGTCCATACAGATTTTTGGCAGGAATTCACAAGGTTTTTTTATATATATATCATTGTCCTCTTACAGGATTTATTTTAAACTTACTGATCCACTCTGTACTCCAGTGATGTCATCTGCCAGTTTGGAGTTTGGCACCATTAATATGTTGATGTTACCCAGTTGCATTTTTTAACTTTGGACTAGCTAGGTCGTAGCGCTCAATGCATGGAGGCTATGTGGATTTGCATTGGTAGGAACCATCTCCAACTTAATCCTTCCAAGGCTAAATTGCTGTAGATATTTGAACTGGGGCTATTCTATCTTTGAACTTTGATATGGTAGCACTTGATACACAATCTGGAGGTCAGTAGGTCTGCTTAAAGAGGGGGTATCAGCTGTGACTAGGAAGACCTTTGGGCAACTCCATCTGGTACATCAGTTGTGCTCTTTCCTAGATCAGAAGACTCTTCAGGCAGTGATTCATGCCCTTCAGGCAGAAACTCATTGTAGTCAATTTGTGGTTTGACTATTGCAATGCTATCTATGTGGGGCCAGTAGAAGCTTCAACAGGTCCAGAATATCCATGCAACACCCCTGCTTGCAAAGCTGCATCAGCTTGCTTCCAGGTGCAATTCAAGATATGTTTGTTATCTATAAACCCCTACATAATACAGGGCCTGATTACTTAAAGAATTTCCTGTTTCTTATATAAATTCTGATTAATTGAGTGATTTGATCCTATGGTGTTGGGATGCTTCAGTTTCCTTTAATTAACAATGCCAGGACCCTGGAAATGCACCTTGCCTGAAGCAACATCTGTCTTCTAGAATAAGGTTGCCTCCAAGATCCATTTTCATTTTCTTTTAGAAAATTCATGAAGACATGGGTGAGTGAGACCCCTTGTTTTATTGTTCTTGCCATCTTTTTGTTTTTGTTTTTTAATATTTTATAGATTTCATTGTAAATTCTTCATTTGATTGTTGTGAGCCACTCAGAATTGTTGAGAGTCAGATAACATACAGATTTAATAGATTATTAAATTATTATTATAGCAGTAGCAATAGCAATAGCACTTAGGCTTATAAACCGCACCATAGTGTTTTACAGCACTCTCTGGGTGGTTTTCAATGTCAGCATATTGCCCCCAACAATCTGGATCCACTTTTTACCCACCTCAGAAGGATAGATGCTGAGTCAGCCTCGAGCTCCGACAGGATCAAACTCCAGGCTGTGGGCAGAGTTTGTCTTCAATGGTGCACTTTATCCAACCGCTGAGCTACCAGGCCTCCTGTATTATCTGCATACCAGTTAGTCTTTTCTTTAATTAGATTTATCGAAAGTCAGCCAAGACTTGCCTAAGTGAAGCTGAGAATGATCCCCATAATGTGCCATGAATAAATATTGCCTGAACATTTAATTTGTTTGTACCTCATGACCATAACATGGACAGTTCCCAGTTAATATAGGAAACAAAAGGTATCCTTTTGATTGTTTTACTGAATAATAAACTATGTCATAGGGTCTCTTGTTTATGTTTAAATTCTGTATTAGACCAAAAATGAACAAAATCCATACTTCCCAAATATGCCAAGTAGGGTAAGTATGGCAAGCACACAATTTGTCCATTTTTGGACAAGTACAGAAAAGATCAAAACATTAACATTTTTAGGTTGAATACTGAAGACAGTGTGCACAAGGGAAGACACCAGGATAATTACATTCATAAAAGTTTATTGATAAAAACTTCAGCGTCAGCAAGGTATCTCCCAACTCTCTCTCTCTCTCTCTCTCTCTCTCTCTCTCTCTCTCTCTCTCACACACACACACACACACACACACACACACACAGGGGGATGAGTTAAAAGTAGCAACAAAGAGGAAATTCAATGCAATTGAATCACAAAATGGTTGTTTTTCCCATCCCCACTTATGGGAAATTACTTAGTTTAGGCATCTACAAAGGAAGGTTACATATTAGTGGGGATTAGCTTCATTGTTAAATATCTAGTAGGTATTGGGCATCTAGTCAAGACAAGAGTGGGAAGTGTATTTATTGAGAGTAGCCAGAGTTCAGTGTAAGGTGAGAAAGTATATAAAAGTTTTAAATAATTAAAATTTCACAGCTCACAAGAGTGAACAGAAACAAGAAAATGGTTGTCTGTGCAATCTGTTTTCCTAGTGTTAATTAAAAAATGTGGGTCAATCACAAGACAACTGCATTGGATGTAGATTGTTCTGAAGGAACTGTCTTTGATTTTTTCCTCAAATTAGGGGATGAGGCTTTCTGCAAAAAGGAGACATACTTAAACCTATTGAACTAAATGAAGTAAGCAATGTTTTGTATTAGATTAAGTTTTATTTCCCTGTTGGTGTTATATTAGCCTTGAAAATATAGAGCTATACTTTTCTAGAAAACAATTGCAAGAAGGCATTTATTACTATCTTTTTATAAATGAAGAACTTTTCGGGCTAATGTACACTAAAGGAGGAAGATGGCATCTATGATTGCAGGAATCTAAACATCATGGAGATCCATATTTTTCTAATTAACATCCAAGATGAATTGAAGACATTTAGAGCTAGTCATTTGCTATTTTCTCTTTTTAATCCAGGTAATCCATTGGACCTTTTAATGCACATTTCTGCATTATATGAATATATAGGGAAAGTGTCACTTTTAAAATATGAGTCCAACATACAGTGATCAACCCTCACCATAACTCTGACAATTAAGTCAGAGCCAAGCCAGGTATAATTTCACTATTCATTAGTTGCTTGAGTACAGCCAAAGAAACCAACTGTAAGATGAAACTCTAAGTAGATGGTTCATGGTTGGGATCCTCATAAGTAAATAAATATAGCATGTGTGTGTGTATGTTTGACACATATAGTTCTGCATATTTCACTTTGTCTCTTAATCCATGTGTGACTTTATAACAACAATGTGTATAGTCAGAAAAACAATTCATTATAGCAACTGGTTAAAGGAGAATGATGTTAAAATTGTATTGTTTGTACTGACTATAGAAACATGGCAAAATACCAATCAGAGTTGGGGAACAGAGGATAGTCAAAAATAAAGTGAACATGGAAGCCTAAATTATTATGCAAAATTGAGTTCATATGATTACTTATTTCAGATGGTTCCTGTAAAGATAAATCAACACAGAATTGGATGCATGTTGTACATGAAACGTGGTATCATCAGACTTAGCTATAAATATTTAAAATATATTGACAGAAATTCTTTGTTGTGTAGACAGGCATTCCATTTCAGAAACTAAAAGTGAAAATAAGAGTCTAGAGTCAAACTGTTTTGTTGTTGCTGTTTTATTCTTACATAAACAATAAGCAGATGGAGAAGAAGGAAATAGAGATGAAGGCAACAAGGATAAAAAATGCATTCTGTTCACTTAAATGTACTAAATGTAAGTAATTTAAATACTAACTTAAATACAAAGCCACCCAGAGTCACCTTGAGGATAGAAGGGCAGTAAACAAATCTAATAAATAAATAAATTTGATTGTAGTCAGGGATAAGGATCAATCATCTTTCCTTTCTGTCAGATTTACTCTTTCCATTCATCTCTAAAGAAACGTGTGAAATATGTTGGGAAATTAATAGATGTATAAAAAATTATATTCTCAGCTCCATGAATGCTTTTTCATAATCTAATTTACTGTGTTGCTTGATTTTTTTAAAAAAAGTTTTAATTTAATTTTAACTTTTACCTTGTCTTTTATTTTTATCTTGTCAGTTATGGTAAGTGGATTGTATGTTGGACAATGGGTCTTTAATAAAAATAATGAAACGGGAAAAAAAAATCACATTTATAGTCTGTCTTTTTCTTTAGAAAATGAAAAAGCTATACAAATTACATAAAATTACAGGTTATGTCCTTGGATGGATATATGTTTGGGAGAATATCTGTTATACGTGTATAAAATATATATATGTGTATTTTTGCTTAATATTCCATTGTGCATGCAGAAATCAGATCCTGGTGCCTTCTGCAAAATCTACATATAGATCCAGTAGATAAACCAAAAGTTAGTAATTCACCCAAATAGTCTTTGAAAATGTACCCAAAGGGTAAGAGTCCTGCAAAGGAAAAGGGCGGTCTATAAATCGAATAAAATAAAATAAATAAAATAAAAAATAAGATCCTAGGAGACTGGAAGGAAGGAGAAACAAGGTCCAAAGCACAAACAGAGCTCCAGCTTCACGTCAAAAAGTTTAGACAATTGTTTAATGCTCGACAATCCCAATTCTGTATATGCTATATTCTTTCTTGTCATCTGGTTTCTTCTAACATATTTGGTGTTTGTACAGCATAATATGTTGTGCTGTTTAATAAGTAGAGGCTGACTTTGGCAATTTCTCAGCCATACAACAATCACACGAGAAGCTAAAATTTATAACCACATGAGTGTTCTTAATTTACAAATATATATTTTAGTGTGGAATGGGAAAAAAATAAAAATCAACCTGAAAAATATAAGATCTCAGCAATTTTGTAAAAATGTTACTCCAAAACAATTGAGATTTTTTTTTAAAAAACCAGGGTTTTAAGAACAAATAATAATAAATGCAGGGCAATTAAAATTGATATTTAATGGGGTGGTATGCAAGAATCCTAAATTCGGCAACAACTTGTTCCAACATTAATTTCTAGTATTAGCTCTACAAATATGAAATGTCCAAGCAGTTAATAATTAGGAAGCACTAAAGCACTATTTCAACAATGACTGTTTTTTAAATGGCAAATCATAATTATTCCAATAAGGCAGAATTTCTCAAACTTCGCAATGCTGTGACCTCCTAAAATTTCAAATAGGATTGATTTTTCTCATTCTTTTGATGCCACAAATTTGAGAATCTCCTTTAAATTATATACCGGTAGTTAAAATGAAACTCTTGAGAAATGTGGTTTTGGACTGTAAGATTGACAGGAAAAAAATTATATAAAGCTCCCTTTGAGCTGGATGTCAGTTCTTAATAATGAAAGGTTAGAAAATGTGGCTCTTTTCTGAGAGAACTGAAGGCATAAAGAAAAATAGCTTGATATTCCATGCGATGTAAATCGTCAAAGCACAAGTGTTTGGAGGTTCCTCCCTCCCTCCCTCTCTCCCTCCCCACTTT
>JANHFK010003263.1:30115-44667 GCA_036250565.1 Sibynophis collaris | reverse complement strand
GGAAGGAAGGAAGGAAGGAAAGCAAAAAAAGAAAAAAGTGGGAGGGAGGGAGGGGGAATGAGAGAGAGAGAGAGAGAGAGAAAGAGAGAGCTAGCAAGCAAGTAGTTTTTGGAATATGGAATAAGAGAGGGAAAAGACTTCTTGTCATCTTTTCTTACCAAAGTATAAACTATAGCAGAGAAAATGAACAATGAAAATATAGTGAGTAAAATCATCAAAGAAAATGTTCCAAAAGGTAACTACAGATTTTCCACAAGCAGATAAATATAATGAAACAACTAGATACATATAAACAATGTAAAACAGACATAACAAACAGCAAACAGGCAGTTAATAGAAGAAATCTCTATTTCACTAAGGATCATTGGGTGTATATTCTTGGTGAAACAAACAGTATCCTCTCCTGTAAACAAAATTAATCTCAGGTCACATATATAGTGAGGAATATCTCAAATATTACAAAAATGTGATTAATCTTTGCTTTTCCGATAATACATAGCCTTGAGTTCCTTTCGATTAGATGCCCAAGTTCTAACAACATTACTGTCTTTCATCAGAAGAGAATTAATTGGCTACTTGCATTCCTCTGATGCTTTACATATCTATCAATTATTCAACAAGTTTGTTTTTGCAATGTTCTGTCCTTAACTGCTAGTAGACATGTAGGTTTTAAGTTTAACCAATTGTATTTTCATTATTTGCTCCTCTTTGCTGTGTCACCCAGTTTATATCATATTTAAGAGAATACTCATCTTTGTGTTAGGTTTTTTCCAGATACCATCTTATAAAAGTAGTCTGCTCAACAATTTCTACTCTGACTTTTATCATCCATATTGTTCTTTTTCAGGTATCACAGATGTAAAATTGCAGCTCTGGTGGTCAAAACATCTGTCTGCAGGGAAAACACTAAGCACCCCTTGTTTACTGAACAGATTTGCAATCTTCCAAGTAACAGCAGTTTCTTAGGTCTCTGATTGTATATTTCAGTTTTTAAAGAGCAGCTTTTAAAATAAATTCTCAAAATCAGAAATGCAAGCACTGCAACTTTCTCAAGTATAATGACCTCAGTTTACTGGAGTTCAGTGCAATGGTTCAACTTTCCATTGTACTTACATCTCCAGTTTAGCATTATGCAAATGTACTGAAGGCAATGGATAATTTAATGAACAATCAGAAATAATATCCCTTTCCCAAATGGTCTATTAAATTAAGGTTTTGCTGTACAATATTATCCAGAATAAATTATTTTATTTCCTCCATATTTTTCTACTCAGCAAAAGCATTCAAGGCAGCTACCAAAGTATTAAAAATGGAAAGAGACTATAAAGTTAAAAAACAAGAATTAAAATTTTAAAAAAAGAGATACTAAAATCATACAGTAGTGAAAAAAAATCTATGTAGGAAAATGTGGAGACCAAACCCAATTTTGGAGAACGGTTTAGAAGCAAGGAGATAGTTCCCAATGCAAGAATGTCTGGCCTTGAAAACTAGGACATTTCCTGCATGTCTGAATAACTGGAGTCTTGTAATGGTAGTCCTTCAATGGTTGGCCAGGGCCTAAAATCTATTCTCAATGAAAGAGCAATATGACACCCTAAGGGTCCTAGGAGATTTGAAGGGGGCCACTAGTAAAAAACATGTAATAGAGAGCCATAGCACATGCCAAGTGGGCCCCCAAAGAGCAAAGTATATTATATTTATGATGACCATATTTTCTTGGAAAAATTGAAGGACAAATCTGAAAAAGAGGCAAATCTGAAACAGGTTCATAAGGATTAAAAATTGTTTAGATTTATAACCTTTCTTTACAAAGAAAAATTCAAGCGCGAAATCTATAAAAATTTTACAATGCAAATTCTAATAAAATATCTAAAATCCTATAAAATGTGAATTTATTTTAAAAGGACCATTCAATTTCCATATTTTTCACATGAATGTGACTGTGCCTCACGTGTGAAGTACAATTTAAATGATCAAAGGTGACTTTTTGAAAAATAAATCTAAAGGACAGCTTTCTGAAATAAAGGACTGTCACTTATAATAAAAGATGGACAGTCCAGGTGTTAATATTACAAATATTGTCTTGCTGAAGCTATAAAATGTACCAATTACTCTCCCATGGTTATATCCTGTAATGGGACTGGATAAGAAAAAGAGGAGAAAAAGGTTGGAAGGAGACCAGGGCAAAAACCGATTGAGAAACTTTTATTTATTACATTTATATGCCTCCCATCTCACAATCAAGCAACTCTGGGTGGCTTATAGTAACCAGAAGAATATAGATAATTAGAAAGTTAAAAATATTAAAACATTGGGCATTAAAAATTAAAACATCAAAATTAACAGTAAAAAGGAGCAATGGGTAAGTAAATGGGGTGGAAGTGGACACTTCCATCTAGGAAGGCTTAACAGCAAACCAAGTTGAGCAGGGAGGCTGCTGGCCACCCCAAAGACCCTCCTTGTAATTCGCTATGCCTCAACATGCAAAGGCTTGGCCATGGCAGCCTCCTGGGCCATTTCTTCAACTTACAGCACTGGCATCTCCAAAGGTTCGCCCATCCAAGGGCTAACCAGGGATAACCCAGCTTAGCTTCCAAGGCTAGCACAGCCACTGCCTTCGATTTGGCCATGTTTGGCCTAAAGGCTGGGCCCACTCCTCAATCCTCTGCAATTAGTCCGTGTGTGTTTGGGTGTGTGGCATGATCTCTTCATTCTTGTGTGTCTGTGTGTGTGTGTGTAGGCCCTGTCCATTCCTTTGCAAACAGTATGCGTGTTTGTTATGAGCCTCACTCCATTTTTCTACAGTGTTTGTGTGCCCTGATGTGCCGAGTCCCAGTCCACATTCCTCTGCAAACTCTTGTGTTTGTGTCCCCCATACTATACTGTTAAACAAAAAATAATAATAAATGGACGTGTTCCTAGTTCAAGACCCAAGGTCTTCTGTAGGGGCGGGGGAGAGGCGGTGGCCACCATTTTGACTTTTTTGACCTGTCCTCCTCAAACAAGGCACCTCTGAGGCGCAGCTCTTCGTCAAAGGCCCACCCGGAGTCGTCTCTGCCTAAGAACAGCATCCTAAGGACCACCAACTGCACCCCTTTCAAGGATCTATGACCGACTACATTACCAGGAGCAAGGCAACCCCCAGTTCCCCCCAATTTCCTCCTTTTATTTCAGGGTTAACAAGAGGAGGGTAATTGAGATACGCGTCTCTAGCCCGCTCTCAGAGCATCGGCGCGTCGTACCCGTGTTGGCGCATTCCACATGTTCCCACTTCCCTACCACCATCAGCGCCGCTGGGGGAGGCGTGGCTTGGGTTGTGGCCGCGCGGCCGCAGGGCATGTGGTCGAAAGTCCCACCCCGCCCCTCGCACTTCCCAGCAGAGGCGACGGTTGGTTTTGCGCACCTCCCGCCGCTTCCAGCACCGCCGCCGCCTCCTCCTCCTCCAACGGTCGCCCGCGCGCCGACGGGTTGTTTACTTCGCCGGCGGCTCCACCCACTCCTCCTCCCCCCGGCCTTCGCGTCCAGCGATTGGTCCTCGCCGCGGCCAATCCCGGCCCTCGACGCGGGCGCGGGGAGAAGGCGGGGTGCGTGTGTGAGGCGCCCTTCCTTGAAGGAAAAAAAAAGTTGTAAAAGGGGGGAGAAAAACATCTACCCTTCTCCGCCAAAATGCCTTCCTGCCCTGCTGATTGGCCGGCCGCGAGAGAATCCTGCCCACTGATTGGTTTCCCGAGCTGCAGCTCAATCTGAAGCGGCCGGCCTCTCTGTGTATGTGTATTTTTTTCTCAGTCACTCATTTTACACGCACGCACGGAGCGGCTCCAGCCTCCGCCTGGCGTCTGTTCCACTGTGTGAGACGATGATTGGATGGTGCCCAAGCCCCTCCTTCCGTGCCTCTTGTCTCTCAAAAACACACATACACACCTCGAGGACGTTCCACTCCCCGGCCCAACTATTAATCATTCCTGCCGTTCATTGGCCGAACAGCTGCCCGTCATTCTGAAAGAGGCGTAAAAACTCACCAGCCAGCCAAGGGCGGGGTGGCTGACGATTGGAGCCCCTGTGAAAATTCCGCCGACTCCCATTGGCTGTCGCTCCGCCCGCTCCTCCAGGCTGGGCCGCGGAGTCTCCCCGCGCCGCCCAGCCCCGCCTCTGGGCGGGTCCCAAACGCAGCCTCGCCTCCCCCCTTTTTCCTCCCCGCCCGCGCGGGAGGGGGTGTGGGTCACGTGATGTTTTCGCCGTGGTGCCGCCGAGCCTGCTTGCTGGTGTGAGGAGAGAAGCGGGAGAGTCGGAGGAGCCCGGCGCGTCCGACCGGCGGCGAAGGGGTGGAAGCCGCCGGCTTGTCCGTTGCCTCGCAGGCCGGGAGCCGCCCGCTGGGCCGACGCCGAGAGTCCCGCGGGCACACATGTCCGGCCGGGCCTGGGAGACCCTTTCCTTGTGAGGGCGTCTGCTTCCCTCGCCCGCGTAGCTATTTGGACCCTGCCCTGGCCCCTTAAGATGGCGAGCGCGCTGATGCTTGGCCCCGGCGGGGAAGGCGGCTGCACAGCGCTGGAAGGCAAAGGCGAGGCGGTGAGCACCGCGGCCGGAGCACCAGCAGCAACGGGAGGCGGCGGCGGCGGCGGCTCCAGCGGGGCGTCCAGGCTGGCGGCGCCTGAGGAGGACCAGGAGCCGGCCGAGAGCACTCCCTGCCCACCCCCGGCTCAGCCCCCGCATCATCTCATGCTCCTGCTGAGGAAATCGCCCAGCAGCTCCCTCTGCCTCGTCCAGGAAGAAGATGCCTTGTTGCCAGGGGACCCCGCAGCGCTGGGGCGAGCAGGAGCCCCTGCTACCCCCCTGAGCCGGAGTGGGCCTCCAGCGACCTCTCTCCGGGGGTCTGCCCTGACGCCCCCTGCAAGCATCACCTGGGGGGACGACGTGAGGAAATGTGGCTACCTGAGGAAGCAGAAGCATGGGCACAAGCGGTACTTTGTGTTGCGGGCAGAGAGTCACCTTGGCCCGGCTCGACTGGAATACTATGACAGCGAGAAGAAGTTCAAGAGTTGCTTGAGAGCGGCAGCGGCTGGAGGGAATGTGGCCCTTTCCTGCCCATCTCCCAAAAGGGTGATTCCTCTCTATCAGTGCTTCACTGTCAGCCGGAGGGCAGATGCCAAGCATAAACATATCATCGCCCTGTATACCAAGGATGAGTATTTTGCCATGGTGGCTGAGAACGAGCCTGAGCAAGAAGGGTGGTACCAGGCCATCAGTGAGCTCATGAGCCAAAGCAAGAGGGGGTTCTTGGAGCAGGAGGACCAGGCTGATCAGCAGCTGGACGATGATGACGAGCATTATGGAGCTGCCCTTCGCCCAGGAACTGTGTTCAAAGAAGTTTGGCAAGTCAATGTGAAGCCTAAGGGTTTGGGGCAGACCAAGAATTTGACAGGGGTGTACAGGTTATGCCTTTCCAGCAAGGCCATTCATCTGGTCAAGCTCAATACTGAAGTACCTTCTGTCCACTTACAACTAATGAACATTCGACGATGTGGGCACTCAGAAAATTTTTTTTTCATTGAAGTGGGCAGGTCAGCCTCCATTGGACCAGGTGAGCTATGGATGCAAGTAGATGATTCAGTGGTTGCCCAGAACATGCATGAGACTTTTCTAGAGACCATGAAAGCTCTGAAAGCCTTCTCTGAGTTCAGACCTCGCAGCAAGAGCCAATCTTCTGGTGGTGGCAGCAGTACCAATCCTATCTCTTTCATAACTACCAGGAGGCATCTTGGTAATCTACCACCTAGCCAGACTGGCCTACAAAGAAGATCCCGAACTGAAAGTGTTACAGGAGGGACTCCTCCCACTACCAAAAGCAGCAGTGCTTATCGCTTCAGAACTTCTAGCGAAGGAGAGGGGACAATGACCAGACCATTTAGATCAGTTACTGGAAGTCTGATTCATTTGAATACTGCAAGGATGAATTTGGGCCGCCAAGAAGGGAGTGGACGATACGTTAGAGCAGCATTTAGCTCTTCTTATCATACCAGGTCTGCCTCTCTACCAGTTTCTCATTTTCCTTCTACTACTAGTCCTATCAGTGTTTCTTCAGGAAGTGGGCATGGATCAATTACCGATAACTTTGTAAGACCTTCCAGTTCATCTGTCTGTGGATCCCCTAGTGATGGAGGTTTCATTTCCTCAGATGAATATGGTTCTAGCCCTGGAGACTTTAGGTACTTTCGTGTGAGAAGTAACACGCCAGATTCCTTGGGCAATACTCCACCAATCAGAGAAGAAAATTGTTTAAATGAATACATGTCCATGAACAAACAGCAAATGGATAATAGTTCAAGAGATGATTACCGGGAGGCTGACAAATGCTTTAGAAAAAGAACATATTCATTAACTAAGCCTGCTTCAGTACCGGGACAACAGAAAACAACCCAAACTGCTTTAGATGAAGATTCCTCAGGAAGCCATGGACGCCTGTCTTGTTCTGAATCACCAAGATTCAAAAATAACCCTGAACCTGAGTATGAAGAATCAATTCTTGATTCTGTATGTAATCAAAGCAAGAATAAAGCCAGAGATGATGGGTACATGCCAATGATGCCAGGAGTTGCATCTTCTCTGGCAAGCAACAGTGACTACTTGCCCATGACTCCTAAAAGCATGTCTGTTCCAAAACAGATTAACAGTTCCTGGTTGTCATCTCAGGCTGATTCTAAAGGATACATGATGATGTTTCCCCGAGCTGTCTCTTCGCCTGTACGTAATCCCTTAACTGAGTTTAATTCTAAATCTGGTCATGAAAAGTCAACAAATAATGAGTACATGGATATGTCTCCTGGAAATTCTGCTGCTCCGAAGCAACCCTGTGATCCAGATTATATGCATGCCAACATCGATTCCAAAAATTTTGGCTCATATTTCTCTCTCCCACGAAGTTTTAAGGCCCTAACCGGGGAACATGATGAATATGTTCCAATGTCATCACCTGGAAAATTATTGTATGTTGGATCTGAAAATGGGAAAAGCATCAGCAATGAAGTTCTGGCTAATGGCCTTTCCAGATCACCCCATCTGAAAAGTTCAGAAGAAGGCCTTGCTCAGAATAGGGTTACTAGGCCTACAAGACTTCCACTCGGTACTAGAGGTAGTAACACCATACCAAGAATGTACGATCGCACAATTCCACTTGAGCCATCTAGCCCTGGTGAATATATAAATATAGATTTTGGTGAAAAAGCAAGTAACACACCATATTCTTTATCTGCAGAAGGATCTCCATCATCTCTTGGTTCCAGTAGTGATCATAGGCAGTCGCCACTTTCTGACTACATGAGTGTTGATCTTGATGTCCAATCCCCCAAAGCTGCTAAAGAACTATCTAACTCTTTGACAGACATTTCAATTTATGCAAATTCGAGTATCCCTAGAAACCTGCCTGATGCTGATTATGCTAGACTTTCATTTGGTACGGCTTGTGTTAGCACAGCATGTGGTAGAATTGATGACTACACCGAGATGACCTTCAACATGGCAGCCACACCACCTGGACCATTTGCCACTGAAAGCAAAAATGGATTAAAGATTGATAGTCCTCCTTCTATAGTTAACCGACTGTGCATTGTTGACCAATATGCTAGTCACAGGGATTTCCCTGTCTCTAATCCTGATCCTCCTGTAGTACCTAAAGTCATTCGAGCTGACCCACAAGGAAGGAGGAGGCACAGTTCTGAGACCTTTTCTTCTGCAGCCACTGTTACCACTTCTTCCTCTTTCTTTACTGACAGTAGTAAAAGGCACAGCTCGGCCTCTTTTGACAACGTGTGGTTGAAACCTGAGGAACATATTTCAGATGGCCATGAAAGCAAGATGTCCAGAGATACTTCAACTGGATTTCAGAATGGCTTAAATTATATAGCTCTGAATTTACGAGAGAATTCACTAAACTGTGAGGAGAGCCCTAACACACCAAATTGTCACCTCCCAAATGGTACTCTAAATCTGGAAAGTGGAGTATATGTAAGCATAGATTTCAGCAGATCAGACAGTTTGAAGTGCAACTCCGCAAGGAAAGGTTTGTAATTTTGGTAGATACCTGCTATAATACTTAATGCATGTAAAGTTTCAGTATATTATTTTGAATTACAACTTTACAAAATATTGTGCGTACCTTAATTAACCCCTTTCATTCCCAAACCTTTTACTTGGGTGGTGGCATCACTATATAAGGCACTATCCCCTAAACAGTCCTTCTCTGCTAGACTGCAACACCCACCACCCTCAGCCAAATGTGGGTGCTCGGCTGCAGTCAAGGACAGACTTAAAAGTTCTGAGCAGAAACAATATAGACCAAAGTGTTAAATCATTACCACTAAATGTAACTCTTTGACATGGGATTCTTTTTTGTTGAATTAACCTTATTACAGTTAGTAAAACAGTAGTCAGATTTAAAATATTTGGGTAGGCATAAATCATGCACTTGTAATTCCCAAGTTTGGGTCAAAAGTTTTACATCTTTCAGTATAGTAGCAAAAAAGCAATAGCTGTACACATTCCCAGAAATCTTTGAACTGTCCGTTTTAAATCCTAATGTTACAGGTGCCTGAAATTTATTTTCTAATTCATAGTTTTAGACATCCCTTGGAAAACAAATCACATTTTCTCAGGTCTTGGAGAAAAAATGCTCCAATTTCAGTACAGTTTCCCTCTTTTTTTCCCCCCTGTGGCAGGTCATGTTTAACAGGCTATAGGCCAAAGTAAGATTTGCGGCATCATTTGTTTTTATTGTTTTAACTTTAAACTATAATTTTATAAAAGTAATTATTACAGTGAATTAAGTTGGATTCTCTTCCCCCAAAGATTTCTGGGAATAATAGTTTTTGGAAGAGAAAGAAAAATAGAACACACCTCGGTGTTCTATTACATGATTACATGATTTTAATTACTGTTTAAATTAAGGTCACTTAGCAACTAATGATTATTTGCATGTATTTTCTGTACATAGTATTTAAAAATACCAGAATGACAACTGAGTAATACATTACTATTATTTTTTAACAAGAATTCTTTGACTGTCACTCCATGTACAGACATTATAAAAGTGTCCTAGAGTCCAAAATTTTGAACCATATATTCTGTGTACATCTTATATTTTGGGGGCAGTTTCTGAAATTGAGTCTTGTGTTTGAGCTCCCATCCTCTGTGATTATTGGCTATACTAGCTGAGAGTTGGAGAGAGGGATAAGGTTGTAGTTCAATGCTTCCTGAAGTCACTAGGTTGGGAAAGTGCTTTATAGCCTATGGAAAAGATTACATAAAAGATGAGTCAATCTGTTAAGCAGGGCATTGGGATTTAGAAAAATATGCAGCTTGCCTTGGTGTTCTTTTTTCTTGGTTTGAGTTTAGCTAGATTCAAAGCGTTTAAGTGTTCTCCCTAAGCTATTGAATTTCAGTCATGCTTGGAATGTCATCTTTTTGTAAATTAAGTGCATTCAGTTTCATTAGAATCAAAACTAGTGAGACATTGTATTGCTTTGGAGCTGCTTTTAAGAAAAGCTCAGTTTATATCTGTAAAGTGTAATTGTACCTACCAGTATATACATATATGAAGTGAGAAATTGGCTTTCTGTATCTGACTGTAGCAATTTAAAACTACAGAGTAAATTTTTAGCATGTTACTTACTATCTTATTGCCTATTGATACCTCAATTGAAAACTTAAGAGAATGATTGCATTTGCCTGTGCTTAATTTATATATTACTCCGTACTGACGTTTACCATGGTAACTTAAATATGAAAGATGAAAAGTTTCGGAGTGATAACAGTTGCTGAGTTTGGTAGATTTTAAGATTTTGACGGTTGTTTCCTTATTCAAAAGCCATTTGTGTCCATGCAGTTTATGTGTTTGAGAGTTAGTGTGTTGTAGGCAGTTGCTACAATTCAGCCCAGAATTATGAGCGCTTAAGCTTATTGACCTAGTACTCCTTATTTTCCATCTCTCCTATGATTAATCACCATATTTGAATAAAACCTATTCCCATTGGTAAAATTTTGCTTTCCTACTTGGGTAGTTGGGAGCCTTTCAGGTCTTACAAAAGTAGAGTTTTCAAGTATCTCTCCTTAATAATTGTACCAAGTGGAACAATGAAATATAATAATGTCAGAGTAGGTGGCTTACGTCTGTCTTGTTGCTATGTTCTGGCTTTATTTGTACAACCCCACAGGTCCAACAGCACTTTATTCTAGCATACTGTAGGAACCCAACTTTTGTGACTACTTGTACTTCATTTTGTTGTATGAACTTTGAAACAAGAATAAAGTGAATAAACAATGACTAAATTAATGGCTCAGTACATGCTGTGAATACAGCCCTTTTCGTTTCATCTGTGAGCAAAGAAAGCATGAACGTCATTACACGCCTATTCAAACTTGCTTAGGCTACTTCAAGGCTGTGTCTGGGACATGTTTGTTTTATTGTTGTAGTCTTATTAATAATCTAACATCAGAGGTGTTTTCAGTATTTTGTGATTAAGAACTAACAATAAAGGTGCAGCTTATGTTTATGATACAGCCTGAATTGCTCATTTAAGCATCTCCACTCAAATTTTGTAACATTTTTTAATGTAAAATGCAACAAATTTCCCGGAAGTATGAATTATGGTGCAGGGAATCTGATTCTTTTATTCCAAGGCATCATACTTTATTATTTAGATGGGAAGTCTAAATACAAACATTTCTGCTTAAAACTGTAAAGCAAAATGTGAGTTTCAGGTAACTTGTTGAATACATTTATTTTTCTCAGCATGTTTGACATCTGGTTTAATGTATACATCTTTTGCTTTAAAAATATTATTGCTTTAACATAATATTGCATATTGTTTCTGTAAATAGAACTTGAAAGAGTTTGTTCTTCATTATTATATACTAATGGACACAAAACGTTTTGTTGTGAGAAGCAAGACTCATCTGCCAGAAATTGTGCTGCACTGAAGTTCCCCTTTTTCCTGGGATCCAAACACAATATTGTTAGCAGTTATTCTATTACTATGCCCCTCCTCCATGCTTTTTATGAATAGGAAGAGTTGATTCCTCTTGCCAAACAACTGGAAACTAGGGAAGCAGAACATTATATTGTGATAAATTGAAGGTGACATCTTGTGAGCAGGAGTAAACATTAGACTGAAGTGAATTGTAACAAAACACCAGTCATTTCTTCTCACAGAAAAGTTAATTCAGGCTGTGGCAGTTTGTAGCAAAGGAGTGGAAACAGGAGTATCCAATTCAACTCTACTGTTTATTCTCCCAAGCTTGTATTTGAAGCTTCTTTTGGCAAGTGGTTTTAGGAAGAAATGTCAAGCAAAAAGTCAAGAACCTTTCCCCAATCTTTTATTTCTTCTTCCCCCCACTAAAGCCGATTTGCTTTAACACAAGCAGCACCTGGAGTTTACTACATTAAGTCAGAGCTAAAATGACCTGGTTTTATTTTCACATAGTGTAAGGTTTTTTTTAAATAGGAACTCCTCAATTGCATTGTTTTGGCTTAAGCAGTTGGAAAACAGTTTACACCCCCACCCCTCAAAAATAATTAAAAATATAGTATCTGATCAAGAGACTTAAAATGGAAGTAATTTGTACAAAGGAAAATTTTAATACAGGTTTTGTTACATTTCAAAATAAATATCAAAACATTGAAATTTTTTGGGAGAAAAAAATTTCTTTTCAGATGTTTTATAACATTGGAGTTCCAAATTCTGGCACAATTGTTTACATATGATACACATCTGAATTTGGTAAATTGTGTGTAATCTTCTAAAGTGCAAGGAAAGCCGTTTCACATACAAGTAATCCTCAGCTTATCACAATTGAGCCCCACATTTCTGTTGCTAAGTGAGATATTTGTTAAGTGAGTTTTGCCCCATTTTACAACTTTTCTTGCCATGGTTATTGAGTGAATCACTGCAGTTGTTAAGTTGGTAACAAAGTTGTTAAGTGAATCTGGGTACCCCATTGAGTTTGCAAGTCAGAAGGTTGCCAAGGGTGATCAGATGACCCCAGGACATTACAACCATCATAAATACAAATCAGTTGTCACCTGTCTGAATTTTGGGGATGCTGCAGTGGTCATAAATGTGCAAATGGTCATAAGTCACTTTTTTCAGTGCAATTGTAACTTTTGAGTCATTACTAAACAAACATGTAAGTTGAAGACTACTTGTAGAAGAAACTCACTATTAGAGGGCAATTTAGATTGTAATAAGAATGACAGAACAAAACAAGTATTGTTGACTCTAGTTACCTTGCTTGTAAAAATTACATTGATTGTAATCATGAAAATAACTCTCTCCTACTCTTGACATTATCCTGTTTATTTGACCTGAGAAAATTCCATTCCAAAGTACCATCTGTAATAGAAATATTAGCATAGTATTTCACAGCCTGTACTCATATAACATGCTAAAGCTCTAGTTGGTTACATGGCTGCACCTGACATCTACTCCCTTCAGATACTTACCTGGGGCTATTTGTGTCATGCAGACTTACCCAGCCAATTATATATTACCGAAATAATCCAGTTTTTTTAATCATGACTTGTTTAGCAAATCATGGTTTAATATGGTCTGAAATGTGTATGTACAGCTTGCTCTTACATGCTCAATTTAGTAATACGATTTCTGCATTGTCAGTTCCTATGAGTTCCATACCCAAAGCATTTTTAAAAAGCCTTTTAACATCAGAAGTGCAAATCATGGTTTAATTTTGTTTGTAGTTCTGATTTTTTTTGTTTCAATTCATACAGTTTAGATACTGAACAAACGACAGGCCGGAAAATACTTTGTTAAACTGAATGTATAAAAATATGATTGCTTGCTTCCATGCATGTTGTTCACTCCCAGTCTTCTAAACTTTAGAAGGTGACATGGATATTTGACATCATGTGCCTAAAAGATGCAAAGATTTATTTTACCTGCAACTTGAAAACAATTTTAGTTGGGGGAAGAAAGCACAAAAACATGTTAAACTAGAATTTTGGTTGAAAAGTTACATGTATGGTACATTGAAAGGAAAAGTGTAATTGTTGAAAGCTTAGTTTATATTTCTGTTTAAATTACTAAAATGGCATTTCTTGATTAACATTCAGTTTGGTAAACACTTATTGTATCTTGCAATAGTTTAATGAAAGTATTTCAGTTTTAGCTTTCTTTAAGCATGATGTACTCATCCTAATTTATTGATTGTTCAGTGTTCAAGACTGTTTTAACACACATACCAGAATCTTTGAATTTATATGATTAGAGATTTTCTTATATAAGAATAGGAAACAAAAGTCTCTCTAAATTGTTAAGAAAATAAAGCTTCACAGTTGAAACTGCATTTTCTTAAAATAACTGGCATTTCAGTACAGCCATAAATGAGCATGAATTTGGAATTTAAGATTGTACCTGAAGATGACAAAAAGAATTTAACAGATTTAATAAAACATTTTAGGAAGAGATATCTGAATAATCTCAAGAGTTTGAGAAAAGAAATCTGCATGAGCAAAAGTGAACAAAAAAGTGACACGTGGCTGCACTAGTAGTGGAATGATGTGTTCTCTTTCAAATATTGTGTAGACAGAAGTGTCTTACTCTGAAGTATTGTTAACAGATCTCCCTGAATTTTGGAAGGCAAATGGGAAGAAAAAGTATAAAGTTTAGCAGCTGGTGGATTATCCAATATTGGAATCCTAGCATGCATTACTTATTTATTAAGATTTAGTATCCAGGATCTTGTTTGTTCCCAAATGCATAGTTTGCTCATATTTGGGACACAAGCCAGGTCTGGTTTCAAAGCTGAAAGTTTCTAAGAGGTCTAGGGGGGGAAATGTGAGATTAAAACATGGAGATTTTTGTTTACAGTACATAATACAAAAAGGTTTTGGTTAAAAGTGAAGAAATATCTTTTAAAAACTGCACAATCTTACTATGTGGAAAGGGTTGGGGGAGGAAGAAGAGAAGGAGGAGAAATCCTCACCACTGTTTGTCCTAAAGTTATGACTCATCCATAAACTGTTTGTATGACCCAGAGAGCTGACTGCTCGGCCCACCCTGCAAATTGCTGTTTGTTTTGTTTTTTGAACTTGGGTCACATGTAATTGTATTAGGCATCTGAAAGGCAGCCTAATGATTACCTTGGTACTATACATGTCGAAACAGAAACCTATGGCTTTCTGAGGTAAATTGGCTAAACTGAAGAAGGCAAAACATCAAATCATGCCACAACTATTGGAATGGCCATCTTTTCCTCAGTGGGCTAGGTGCCTCCCTCTGTTTTGTGATAAGGATTTTTCAGCAACTTGAAACTATAACTAAATGCTAAAAGAAACTTTACTCAGTTTTCTGCATATTGTATGTATGTATGTATGTATGTGTATATAAGATTTTCACGGGTATATGGTTATTTTCGGGTATGGCCCGTGTAATATTAGTTGAATTTATGCGACGTTTCGGCAAATTCACATTTGGCAAATTCACAGCTTTTTCTCCCTCTCAGAAACAAAAAACCAGCCTGATGATGGCAAATGTGAATTTGCTAAA
>JANHFK010003262.1:8635-19808 GCA_036250565.1 Sibynophis collaris | reverse complement strand
AAAAAATAAAAAATTATACCCATGTGTCAGGAAAATTGGTAATAAAAAGTCCTCTGTAAAGATCAAACAGACTTATATTGAAACAAGCAATTCCTTAGAGGATGGAAGCTCTTGGAAATTAAACAACTCTATCATATAGGAGTGCTCTGTTCCCAAAATGGTCTTTTTGATTCTATCAAGGACTCTGCATTAGATGCATTCTCTAGATTCTTCAACCTCTACACCTAATTCTTCAGATGAAATTCCACTACATCCATGGTAGAAGAAATATCTATATGCTTCTCTTTTTCTTTGTTTCATTGTTTAGTTCCTTTGGGTCACTGTTTATTAGTCTTTTCTGTGTTGTACATAACATAGGTTACTTCAAAGGGAATAGCATAATGGATATGTATGCATGTATATATGTTTGTATGTACATTTCAATTGGTTACAGATAAGTCTCAAGACCAGAATCTGAACTCTAATAGAACTAAATCAAGAATTTAAATCAGGGTTTATAAACTCTTAATAGTTTTTGGCAGACTGGCAAGGATTAAACATGTCTTTAATGCTTATAAAACAAAGAATTGTCAGTAAAACAAGTACATTTTTTAAAAAAAGACTGTTCATTTAGTTCTGTTTCTAGGTAAAGCTAATTTCTTAGTTCAAGAGTCTTTGCTTTGATGTGATTTATACCAGTTGGCAGATTACAATATCATATTCCACAATTGTGGATATTCCACCATAAATTTGGTCTAATTAATTATTTAATCAAAGATATGTGAAATTGGGACTGTAATACACATTCAAATACTTTGGTCTGAATGGAGAACATTTAAAAAGGGATAATAATAATAATCTAGGGAAGAGAAATGGGCATAATGGTTTTTTTTAGACATGTTCTAATTGAATTGTCTTTTAATACTGCAGGTAATTTATAATCTTACAGGGAAGCATTTATCATTTCCTCTGTCCATTTAGACAATCTCCGTCTGGTGGTTTTAATTAGCCAGCATAGTCAAAGGTCCATCATGCACCCAATTTTCCTGAAACAGCAAAGGATATTGTTCATATCCTTGCAGGAAAAAAAAAGAGAGAAGAAAATTTCATCTATAAAATGCTATGTAACTTAATGGTGGGGATTATTGAACTTTCTTTAGGACACAAGTTCAAAGCCATTTGGAAAGGTTACAGTGGCCCACATTGGTTTTGCCACAGAAAATGTGCTTTTTTATTGCTTTCACTGCTATAGCTATTGCTATAGATTAAAAAAACAGAGAAAAGAATCCCCACTAGAATTGAACTATATTTCATTGCTATTGTTCAGCATTATTTTGAATCCAAGGGATGAAAAGAAATGTCATATTGAAAGAGAGAAAAAGGAAAAAACTTGCTTCAAATTTACACCATACAAAAACTCATCGTCCCTGGTTTATATATATAAAAAAGTCTCCTACAAAGAAATTGTGCTGGGTTTATTTTTTTAAATCCTCTTGTTCCTGATTGCTAGTAAATTTTTCTTGCCGCCTGAATCCAATCCAAATTCAATCTCTCTTTTAAAAAACTTTTCCAATCTCAATTATCTATTTAAAAAATAATCTAAAAAAAAGGATCATTCCTTTTTTCCCCTCCTTGCATAAAGAGAAACTATTTGAAAATTCAATAAGTAACACAGATTTATGAGTCACAGTTTACTGTTTATATGAATGGAGTTGTCGGGATTTTAAAATTATACAACTTTTTTTCAATGCTTAATTTCGAAGGATCATTTTCTTCCAGATATGTTTTTCTAAGTCCTGTATAGTAGCCACAGTCTGCTTGAAATATACAGTACCTTGATCGAAATAGTATAGTATTTAAGGCACTTTGAAACTATTTTGCTGAAGTATAGCAAATGTTATTGGATTATATGTGTCAAACAATCTTTTTCGGAAGGGCTTTTTAAAATCAGAGATGCTAAGGTTTTTAAAAATCCATTTTGTCACCTATCTAGCTTATGAAAGTTTCAGAAAGGCCTTATTAGTAAATAAACCAGAATGGCCTGTAAAAAATGTGCCCTGTTTTAGGAATACCAATACCAAGATTCCTTTTGAGTAAATAGCACCACTATTCATGGATCCTGATAATTGGTGGGCATGAATTATTTTTCCCAAAACACAAAACAAATTGCGTTCTCTCTTCCTAACCCAACCAGAACTCTGCTTTCAAACTCTGATTATTTCTGAAAATAGCAAAACATATGGTTTGGTTAATAAAAGTTTTTTTTAAAAGTTATAAAAGCAAGAGTAACTATGACAAACAACACTGTAGCAGTGTTGATTACACATTGACTACGTTTTTAAAATTAAGACCTCCCAACACTGCATTAATTATTCCCTATGCTTGAAGACTAAGGTTGACATTAGCAAAACAATGACATGATTATGACTGTGTGATATGAATTAGAATTAGAGTTTTCAGTTGTTAGGAATTTTTCTTAGTATCGGATATTTTACTGATAACTTTGTTGGCTATAAAGACATTTGAATCCCAAGTTGTCAGCTAAACGGATAATGTTTGATAATAGAAAAATTGTCTGAAATGTTATGGTTTGCATTTCAGTTTAAGGAAATATTGCTTTGCTTTTCAAAAAATCATATATAATAAATATGAATTTATTATTAAAGCAAAAACAGAAATATCTAAATGCTTCCCCTCTAGGACAAATTGTATCAAAACACTGTACAGGTAGTCCTCAATTTACGAGCACAACTGAACCCAAAATTTATGTTGCTAAGTGAGAAATTTGTTAAGTGAGTTTTGTCCCATTTTACAATTTTTCTTGCCACATTTGTTAAATGAATCACTGCAGTTGTTAAATTAGTAACACAGTTGTTAAGTGAACTGGGTTTCCTCATTGACTTTGCTTGTCAAAAACTAGATCCATATTTTTTTTCAGTGTGGTCTTTATAACACTTCACTGGTCAAATTTGTTTTCCAGTCTTAACATTTTAACTAGGGTTAGGATGACATTTTATCTGAATGAAATTGATCTTTCTGCTTTATCCATTCTTGCATATAATTACCAGTATATCAGGACTTGAATGTTATCATGAGCAATAGAAGTGGTATGAAATGGAAAGCACTTGATAATTTCCAATTGTGCTCAAACATACTCTTTGGCTATTGAAAACAAAGGAATGTAAAAATATCCATTAAGAAGCAATTGTATTCTTAATTTGGTGTGAAGTTTATAATATGAATATTAAACAGCTGCATTTACATCACGTTAAATCAGGATTATAGAGGAAAATGGATGCACTACAGTACCAAGGTTAACTAAACTCTGGGATCTAACTTCTAAAAAAAGAAATATAATATTTTAGCATTTCTCCCCTGTCAGTTGCATTTTATAAAGCAATCATAAAAGATAAGCCATCTTTATTTGATGCAGCCAAAATATAAACATATTTTAGAATTCCATCCAATTAATTAGCTAATTGTTCACAGAGTATGTGCTTATGTTGCAATGTTTCTGGAACAACTTTCAGCTTGAAAAATATTGGAAAGTCAATTGTGGCAGCTCTACCACAATGGTAAGTTATCACAGGTCATTGATCTAGCAAATAGTATGGAATGATTTCAGAACGTCTTGTTTTAATGAAAGAGAGAAAGCATATGTACGTGTATATTTCATATTTGTATTTTGTAAATGGTGTTTTAATTTAAAACATGATTTTTTTCCCTCTCCAAACAAATGCATAAATAAAATTAAAATTTCTGAATGCTTTTACCATATGAACAATATCATCTAGTCAAACCAAAGATTCATTTCGTGTAGTCATTCAAACTGGTTCACTCCAGCTATGTTGACTTATGGGCCTGATCACTTTTATGAAATGCAGTCATTGGCCATGTCAACAGAGTATGATGGTCCAATACACCTGGAAGCAAATTGGGCAGCAAAATAGTGGTCCTTTTATTTTAATATATTGGGGATTTTTTTGGGGGAAAAAAAGGTGATGTTTTTGTGTGTAACAGATTATTATTCCTTTTTTGGCTAAAGAATTTTATATATGGATTTAATCTAATTTAAACCATACACACAATAGTATCTGCATGTTTTGGAAGCAGGGGAAATGGCTTGGGATGGTGTTTAACTCTTATTTTGGAGGATAAAAAAAGCTGTCATCAGTTCATAACATATATTCTTTAGGTTAAACAGTGTTACCATATGAAACATGCATTAAAACAATAAATATTGGAAAGATTCTCGTACTTGCATAAATATCTTGGGTTTGGAAGATCTTTGACCATGAAGCATTCACCCCCATTTACACAGTAGCCTTTCTTATTCACATCACATCTTGTGAGATGACTTGTACCAGTAGTAGATGTAGAAGTGGCTAGAAGAAACAATGGAAATAGAAAGGGACAAATCTCAGTATGCAAGTACTCAGAATAAAAGAGTTAGAATTATTAGTATTAGCATTTTATGACATGTAACAAATATTCAGTACCTTAGTTGCAAACAGAACAAAAATCACTTTGTCCAAAATATTCTGGGGGTTACCACATGATGTCTGAGTCAATACTCACTTTCTTGCTTGTAGAATGGGACAGCTCACCGCAGCCAACTCTCTGTGGCCATGGCCATTATGCTAGGGTCTATTCACTGCAGAACGCGCCATGGCCAACTCACAGTGGGGCAACTTGACACAGCATAATTCAACAATTCAATTTAATTATTTAAAATAATTAAGACATTATTTTATTTTTTGTCATTCACATTTCATTCTCTCCCTCCTTTGGCATCCTTTCTTTAATGATTCTATTCCACCATTTCTTCAATATTAGTGTACGGTAACTCTTATCCTGCAGTGAGTTGTCCTATGGCGAGTTGGCCCACTGCAAGTTGGCCCTGGCAAATTGGCCACAGTGAGTTTTCCTAGACCCTCTTGGTCATACTATAATATTTTAGAACTGATCTTTGTGACACTGTAGGATGGATAAAGGAGTGAAGAAAGGCAAATCTCCTGCTCCTGGCCTGATATTTTATTATACTTTATATAGTTCTTTATAAAAAATATTTGCTGAACAGAGTACAGAAACAACATCCAAAAAGGAATACAAGTAGTATACAAATCTACATATCCACAATAAACCAAAACTATGTAATATTTTATCCCATCGAAACTTTTTCAAATCTTCCTCTTCCTCTCAAACTATTCACTTTTCATATATTTGTTCCTACTGTATTTTATGTGTTCGAGTGTTACTCCAGACCATGGTTAAGGCACCAGGTTAGAAAGCAGGAAACCATGAATTCAAGTCCTGCCTTAGCCATGAAAATCATCTGGGTAACTTTGGGCCAGTCTCTCTCAGCTCAATCTATCTAAGATCCGAGATGGCACAGTGGTTAGAGTCGTTAGAGTGCAGGACGGCAGGCTACTTCAACTGCAGTTCAGCAGTTCAAATCTCACCGGCTCAAGGTTGACTCAGCCTTCCATCCTTCCGAGGTTGGTAAAATGAGGACCTAGATTGTTGGGGGCAATAGGCTGACTCTGTAAGATGCTTAGAGAGTGCTGTAAAAGCACTATGAAGCAGTATGTAAGTCTAAGTGCTATTGCTGTTGCTACCTCACAGGGTTGTTGTGGTGGGGAAAATAGGAGAAGGAAGATAACACCAGCATCTGGATTTACAGCAGGAGCCTATTCTTTGCAAAGTTGATGATCCTAAGGGTTAGTGTGCTATCGTTAGAAATGCACATGAAATAACGGGGACTCATCCTTAACCAAGCAAATGAAAGTCAAACTGAATAACAAGACATTCATCTGCCTTGAATCTGGTTTGCTCATAACTACCCTTCCACATCTAGTTCTTTCTCTCCTTAATCTGCTACTAACATTTAATCAATTCAATCAATTAATTTAATGACTTCTTGTCCAAAGTGATTTCTTGGCTCAATCCAAAAGAACAATAACAGTTGGTAGAGCTGTCAAAGCTCATCATTATTCCTTGCCTTCTTCTCAATTTAGCCCATGCTAATAATTTCAGGATTTAATCAGCTCTGAGATTTCTAGGTATAGACAGATTTTGCTCTTTCCATCTCCAAACTTCAAACCCTTGGGAGACACAGATTCCAGGAGAGGACACTCAAATAACTCCACATCTTAGCTCCATTATATGGAATTCTGGGTTAAAAACTAATTGTAGAACCATGACTTAAAACTATAATTAGGCATAGCCATAATTTATAAACCGGTTTATCAGTGTTTTCTGGTGGAAATATTTACTGCATATGCAATTCTAGAATCATGTAAGAATTGCATCTATTGCCACTTCTCCTAATCCCTCTACGATGTTTCCTTCTTAAATTAGACTATTACTCTAGAGACAACCTGCAGTTCTGAAGTAAATGCATTAATTTGAAAAGAAATGCAATACTGTCTGCTTGAGATCCTGCAGACAAAGTTTATTACTGTCACAAAGGCTAATGGAATGCTTTGAATTGAATTACAAGGATGACTGTAGGAGAGTTAAGCTTAAAGCTATCTATAATTGCTGTGGCCATTTTATTTTGCACTTTTGCTCTCAGCAAATGTGACATCAAAAGTAATCCACCTGGAATGCAAAAAGCAGATTTTTTGGGGGTTGAAATAAATTGTGGGCCAATCTGAACCATGGACAAACAGGCTAAACCTTCATTCTTTTGAGGAATCTCTAAAAATAATAAAAACATTGGGGAAATTTTATTTATCTGTTTGTTGATATGGCACAGTAGCTTCTCCCAACTTGGGTGCTTTCAGAAATGTGAACTTCAACTTCCAGAATTCCTTGGCTTGCTTTGTTATTAGTGAGAATTTTGGGAGATGAGATTCAACAAATTAAAGAACAACCAGATATGGGGAGGTATCTTGTTTATTAATAAAAGTTCTCTAGGTAGATCACAGGAACCCCCCCCCCCCACTAATGGAATATAAACTGTGGTAATGAAAAGCAACAACAAAGACAATGAAGTTTCAGAAATGCTTTGGTGAAAAAATGTTGAGAAAAAACATTCTTGGATGAATAAAGCAGTCTTCATGTGGTGCTGAAAATGCCACAAAAAGGCACCAGATCAAGGGGATACCTGTGTGCATCTATGTACCCTGTTTCCCCCAAAATAAGACTTTCCCTGATAATAAGCCCAATCGGGCTTTTGCGCACATGGCAATAAGGCCAAGCGCTTATTTCAGGGTTCAAAAAAAAAAAACACCACAGTCTTATTTTCAGAGAAACATGCTATGTATATATATTTACACTAAATACCCCCCCCACACACACACACACTGCTAGGATGCCACTATGAAGATCCTATCTTGAGTGGTCATCCTTATAACTCTACTTGATAAGAATGCACAGAAATTTAACTCTGAATACAACTGCATATATGTTTAAAATACATGGAAGAACATGATTTTTCTGATTTACAATTGTCTAAAAGAGATGGTCTGTAATTTAGTCCAGACGTTAGTGAATTTATTATTAAAAAAATAAAACTGTTCTATCTGTTTTAAAGAAGACAGTAGACTACCAATTTCTTAAGAATCCAACTATTTCTGGATTCAACAGTCCTGAATAATTTTTATTAAGTCTTTAACGTCCACCTTTTGGGAAAAGTTATGGAGAAGGTGGTTGGACTGCAGCAAACTGAATTAAACATGAATTCTATATCCTATCACAATTTCCAATAAAAGTATGGAATTAAATCCATATGTCAGTAAATTTAAATATCTCCATGTTACCTGCTTGGCAGAAGATTAGATTTTAATATTCCCCAGATTGTCATCAACTTTTTCCAGTTTACCCTGAACTGCAGTTAACATATTTTAAAACTCTATTTAAATATCTTAAAAATAAGATATTGTCTGACTCCAAAGCTTAGGAACCAAATCCTGGACAGGTCTTAGTTATGAAAGGGCTGAGACGATAGCATAAAATTGAAAGTACCTTTGAGACTGCATGAGTTTCAGAAGCCACAAATATATAGGAAATAAGAAGGAAAAAAGTAAGTGAGTGCTCTGAAGACTAAAACTACAAAACACTCTTGTTCTTCCAAGGAGCCAAGAAAAGTCTCTTGTTTCCTCTGATGTCCTGTGTACAGATAATCCTCATCTTACAACCACAGTTGAACCCCAAATTTACATTGCTAAGTGAAACATTTGTCCAGTGAATTTTGCCTCATTTTACAACCTTTCTTGCCACAGTTGTTAAGTGAATCTGGTTTTCCCATTGACTTTGCTTGTCAGAAGGTCAAAAAAGGTGATCACATGATCCTGGACCCTGCCACCGTCATAAATATGAGTCAATGGCCAAGAGCCTGAATTTTGATCATGTGACCATGAAGATGCTGCAGTGGTCCTAAGCGTGAAAAAATGGCCATAAGTCACTTTTTTCAATGCTGTTGTAACTCTGAGAGGTCACTAAATGAACTATTGTAAGTTGAAGCCTACTTGTACAGAGAGTTCTTTATTAATTTTAGTTGAGCAGTTAAGGCTCTACCTATCTGGAGCCCAGGTCTTATGTAAAAAGTGGCTTTGAGATACTCCGCACTTTAAAAATGCCAAGCGACATTTCTTTATTAATTCTTTTGCATGACTTTATTAATTCTTTTGCAAGAAAGTAATTGATGGGAAGTCATCTACATCTGTACAATACTCCTCTGAATATGCTAGACTGAAATTAGAATTCGCTGGGTTATGGTGTCGGTTTTTTAGAGTCAAATGTTTTGCAATAATTACTTATTTGAACTTGTACCAGCTTTATTACAGTTCCAAATTATGACGCCTTCTACTATTAATAAAAAAAGGACTCTGCTTGGGAAAAGACCACAGAAATTCATAATAGGTATTATACGTCTCTGCAAAATTAATGTCTCTTTTATTGAAATGTATACTATTAATGCATCATTGTGGTGCATGAAACAGTATACTAATCTGATGTAATATTTACTCTGCTAAATATATAAAAGTGGTATCAATAAACAGTACATCAGCAAAGAATGATAAAAAATAAGGGCCATAGTTTCATTCTAGATAGATACTGAGTAAGCATAACTGTATTTGGCTTTTCATCTCACATAATAAGTTGTACCTTGTTTAAAGGCACAACTGAAAGATTTGTTCCTAGGAAAAGAAAACTTTTATGAGAAACAAAACTTCACAATAAATCAAATTTGGAGTCTTGTTCTTAGTAGTAGCAAAAATAAATGAAATAAAACAAAATGCAAGGTTTCAAATTTTTCTTTCCATCCTTCCTCTTCTCCAATTTGTGTACATGTTGTCTAATAATATACTGTCCTAAATTATTGCTTTTTAAATAATTTAAACACATTTACAAAGTGACATAGTTCTGTTTTAGTTATACATTGTTCTAAACCAGTTTTTTCCCCAGTTTATTTAGATACGATTGACCTCTTTTCATACCTAGAGATATGGAAACATTTAATATATTGAATTGTTTGTTTTTCAAAGGCCTAGTATGGATTTAATAGTCTCTTCCAAAAATCTTTTATATTGATTTATAAAGTTATGCTTTTCCTTCTTTAAAAAAAAAATACTCTCACAATAGATAATTGTGTGATTTTGGGCTTCATACTACTACTTTCAAGACCATCTTCCAAGAGAGGCCTATGCTCAAGAATGAAACCAGTGAGGTGGTACCTTCAATTAGTCAGTAACAGATATAATAACATAGTCCCCTATTCAGAGAATGTCTTCATTCAATGTCTGGTTGCTTTTTGGGCTGCTTTGAATCTGACTGAATGAAGTATATCTGCTTTATATTTTAACAGACTTTCTGCTGAGATCAGGTGTAACTTCAAGGAGCTAGAAGAGTGATGGCTAACCCTTTTGGGACCAAGTGCCCAAAGCGCATGCGCATGCGTGAATGAGAATGTGTGCGCCCAACCCTCCAAACTTCAATGCTTGTTTAGCCCCTGTAAATGCGCCACACCCCTGTGCATCCGCGCATGGCCCCCGCATGTGCCCTGCCTCTGCGGCAGAGACCCAACAACCAGCTGGCAAAGCTGAACTGGGGTGATGGCTCACATGCCCCACAGAGAGGGCGCTGCATGCCACCTGTGGCAAGTATGCTATTGGTTCACCATCATGGAGCTAGAGTGTCAAGCACACAAGTTGACAAGTCTAATGACACTGATGAAGGGAAAATAAGCTTCAGTCCTTGTAGGTTGTGAACAAGACTCTATTGCTGAATTATAAATAGACAAGGATGTCTTCTTTAGTAAAAAAAAGAATGACAGAACAAAGAGCTCACTCTATCACAGGTTTTTGTGAATAAATATATCTGTCAGCAGCGGCATAATTGTAATGCACTCCACTGAAGTGAGTTAGTGATTTATAATGATCCAAAATGCTGGAAGTCAATTAGAGAACATTTAAATTATGATATCCTACATATAAGATTTATATTTCTGGCTATTTTTAGATAGCGTTAATTTAAATTATTCATTTTCTTTAGTACAGTAGATTTTACTTTGGTAAAATCCACATAAAAATAGTTTACTGAAATACACTTATGCATTAATTGTGGTTCTTACGATCTGCAATTTCCAAAAAGAAAAAGAAATAGGGCAACTTGTTAAGTTGCTAGAATTTATTCTCTCACTTCACCCGCTTAGTAACTCTGTGAGAACTGTTTCTGCAGAACATGGGGATTTTTAGTGCTGTCAGTATATTGGTACACACAAAATTATGCTATTGAATCAGTGGGGCTATGGATCTCATTGCATTGTAATAAAAGGATTCTGAATGTATCTATGATTACAGGTAGTCCTTGACTTATGACCCCAAGTGAGCCCCAAATTTCTGTTGCTAAGTGAGACAATTGTTAAGTGAGTTTTGCCCCATTTTACCACCTTTCTTGCCACAGTTGTTAAGTGACTCATTGCAGTTGTTAAGGTAGTAACACAGTTGTTAAGTGAATCTGGCTTCCCCACTGACTTCCTCGTAAGAAGGTTGCAAAAGGTGATCATATGACCTTGGGACACTGCAACCCAGTGGTGAAATTCAATTTTTTTTACTACCGTTTCTGTGGGTGTGGCTTGGTGGGCATGGAAGGGGAAGGATACTATAAAATCTCCATTCCCACTCCACCCCAGGGGAAGGATACCACAAAATCCCCATTCCCACCCACCCCAGGGGAAGGATACTGG